>JAOWAT010110664.1:0-10411 GCA_028571025.1 Longipedia americana
ATATCAAGAAACTGTGTTACAGAACGGGGCGAAACAATCCGATCAATAATTTTAGCTATATTTTGGTATTACTGTATTGAGATAACACCCTAATTTTGTACACTGTTACATGGAGCATCAGTTAAAACAACTTATTTAACCTGAACAATTTTTGTGTAATTAACCAACTTAATTATTTTTATTTCCCTAAAACATAACAAAGTTTGACTTAAATTTTAGGAAAACAATGGGGGAAATCTTCCTCAAAACACAAATCATTTTTCCAAGATGGGGCATTAAGGTACAAAAAAATATAATACATTGAACAAAGCACCTTTGGGTTCTAAATCTGAAAACTAAGGACTTCAAAATTAAATATAATAATTTTTAAAAATCTTACTTCAAGAAACAAATTTGGCTTTCAATAAAAAAATTTAAATTTGAGGCTTGATTATGAGTAGCAGCTATCCAATTTCCTATTTGGTATTTATCTGTATCAAATAAAAACAGATAAAAAAATATTCATATCATATTTTTTACATTGTGATCGAATAAAGAAGAAAAAATATCTTCAGATTGTAGGAGTATTTGAAAACAAAATAAGGGGGATCAATAGGTACCAAAGATACAAATAAATATATGTTTACATATACTTGTGAATTGTATGTGTATATGTAGCAATTTTTTTAAAAAATTACTCCAGCTAAAAAACTCATCCACGCTTCATGTTACAAAGCATGATGTTTATTAAGTTTCGAGTCATTCAATGTTAAGTCCATTGTTGATAATTACATAAATCATCATTGCTTCAAATAGACCGACTACATGTAGAAAGCTCCCCATGTTAATAAGGGCTAGAATATTAATAAATCCCATTTATAATTGTTTCAATCTGCCCATTTTGCATCCGACTGCCTTCCCTTGGAAAATGAGCATAAGCACTCTGAATTTGAGAGATGAAAAATTGAGAGGAAAGGGCCTATTTTTTTAATTCCTTCATTGAATTTTGTACAAATTGACAAATAGGGGTGTAATTTCAACAAGAATATAAATTTTGAAGAATGCCCTAGATTTGCATTTTTCTCAAAATTAAAAGGTCAATACTGAAGAAATAATAATAAGAGAACTAGTGAATGTGTGCATTTTGTATTTATTTCAAGATTATCTAAAGTTAAGCAGTAAATGCAAAGAATTTCTACATTATATAACTTCTTGGTATAAGACATCAGAGACAGCCATTTTTGTGGCTTCTTATGGCAAAATTAACAATTCACTTTGAAATTAATCAATCGTAGACCCCTGGATTGGGATTGATTGGAAAATTCATGACCAAAGGTATCACAATTTTGCCTGAGGTCATGAATTTTTCAATTATTGCCCAATCTATGGGTCTGAGATTGGTATTTCTATAAAAGCCCAATCACGATCGGTCCTGATTAGGTTTTTTAGACCGAAAGAGAATAAAATTCAACATATGGAATACACAATCTTTTAATAGTAGGCTGCTTCATAAAAAAATTGTCTTCAAAAATTCTGGCTACCAGCTCATTTTAAAGATTTTTTTCATTATGATTCCAAATCTGATCATATTTTTTCCAACTCACTTTATACAAATACCATGCAACAAGCCATTGAAATTTACTTCTGTACAGGCTTTTTCCACTTAATAAGAGCCCATTTTATGAAGTAAACTTTGATGGCTTGTTGGACGGTCCTTACATAACATGACCATGAAAAAATAAGACCAGATTTGGAATCGGGGTGAAAAAATCTTTAAAATGAGCCGGTAGCCAGAATTTTTGAAAATTTTATGACACGGCCTATTATTAATAGGATATACTACAGGCAAAATTATTCCTATTTTATCATAATAGGATCTAATTGTAAGGGTTGGCATGTGATCTGGAAGATTGCTTCAGAAGCAAAAGCAAATTTTGGAAGTAAAATTCAGAAGCAAAATCTGTACAAGTGAGAAAATTCTAGGAAATGTAGTGCTTCTGCTTCTGAAGAAAACTTCTGAATCACATGCCAACCCTAAGAGATATGGAATGATTACTAAATGTATTTCTTTTATTTACAACTTAAAAATGAGCCTAAAACTTAAAAAAAAAGTTCATAGTCAATTGTGATTTTTGTGGAGCCTTTTTACAGTTTCTAATTTTGTATCATGCTTCGTGATATTTGCCCTCCTTGATCCTTAGATGTTGGCGCTCCTTGATCCTCTGAATTTAGTTCTTCTTGATGCTCTGACATTTTCCCTCCTTGATCCCATGATGTTAGCGCTCCTTGATACTTCGACTTTCATTTGTATGACAAGTACCATTTCAAACAGGGCCATCTTTCTCCAGAGATTGACCTAAAATGGGATAAATATCTATGAAAATCAATTTTGTAAATTGCTTTGCTAAATCAGCTACAGTACAGGGGGTTCACCTTTTAATGACACTTTTGGGAAACACGGAAAATGTCGTTAAAAGGTGAAAGTGTCGTTAAAAGGTGAAGTGAAAAATATGATCATAAAATCGTTTTTATAGCAAATAAGATCTTATTTAAAAGTAGAAGTAGAGATACATTTGTATGCATCATCAATATACTCATGTACTGCTCAGTCCAAACAAAATTGGTGGTTATTTACCATCAAAGTCACTTATCATTCCCAATTTTCTCTGACTTTCAAAAAATGAGACACACTTTCTTCATTATCTGCATCAAGAAATGCATCTTAAAATGTAATTGAGGATTTAACTGGTCTTATCTTTCACAAAAATTTTCCCCAAAACTGAGGAAAATTTTGTAAAAATTGAGGAATAATCGAAAAATACAAATTTTTTAGGCATTGAAAACTAGGGTTTTTGCCTTGAAGTTGATAAAAAATGGTCATGTTTACATTTTTTGCTCTTTAAGTAGGGTCCGGACAAAAATAAATTTTGGCTCCAATTTCTGCTGCATCCCCTTAAAATGATGTATTTTGACCCAAAAATGATTGCTAATTAAATATTTTTGCAAGAAATTTTGATTTGGGGCGTCGCAGGGCACTTAAAGTTTACTACATAACAGGCTTTTTTACTTAATAAGGCCCTTTGCTATGTAGTAAACTTTAAAGGCCCAGAACTACCCTGCGACGGATTTTTTTCTAAATTTTTCTTCAGCAATCTTAATATTTTGTAAAAATACGCAGTTTAAACATATTTCAGAGGGGATTCAGGCCAATTTTCAGAATTCACTACATAAAAAAGTCCGAAGCCTATTAGAAGATGAAAGTTTCAAATATTTTCATATGCTTTTGGGGTAGAAATGGATGTTTTAACAATTTGAATCTAGGTATGGGGGGAAATTCGGGAATAAATAGAGCAGATCCATGAGTTGCTACTTCTCACGTAGCATCACTTTCATTCACTGAATTTATGTAGTGTTTTTGATACTAGTTCCGAATTTCCCCATGAACCAGTTCTGACAAAAATTCAAGGAATTTGAAATTTTGGAAAAACTAAGAAAGTTAACAAAGAATTAAAAATTACGTCAATAGATATTGTTCACTGGTTTTTTTTAATAAGATCAGTGCCTTAGATAGTTTAATTTAAATCTTACATCAATGGAAAATTCAAAATACGTTCCAAATTTCCCCGTTTGCCGTTGCATAACTGAAAACTTAAAACGCTGTTTTCTTATTTACGCAAACATTTTAAAGGACCACCTAAGTCAAAAACAAAGTCTAGCTCATAAGCTAAAAGAATCTCTAAAAGTAAGTAAAACACCTTTCAAAAAAATTTCTTTACCAAAATGTCCGGATTTTTACAATTTCAGTTTTCACAATTCGGGTTTTCATGTCTCATTTTCATTTTTAGCACCCACCCTAATTTGATGCACCTAATATGAGGCGTCCCAGCGGATTTGGGCGATGAAAAAAAATCCCTCATTTTTTAAGCACCTAATCATTCGATTCTATAACATATTTTGCAACTTCATGCAAAATTTTAGGTCCCAGTGAAGTAAAATGAAAACTTAAAATGCAATTTTCTCAACTTTTACATTTTTTCCTCATTGCCAAAATCCGCTGGGATGCCTCATATTTGATAGGCTCTGGACTTATGTATTTAGTTAAAAAATCACTAAAATATTAATTGGAGAACCCCGAGACACCATTCTAAATTTAAGTAAATACAAAAAATAAGATTCATGAAGAAAAAATTGAAAAATGTTACAAAACAAAGGAGTTCTGAGCACTTAAAATTTACTTCAATGAAAGGGGCCTTATTAAGTGTAAGAAAGCTTGTACTGTAGTAATTTTCCACCTTCCTGTTCTACGAGTTTACGAGTATGAACTATTTTGGTCATGTGACATGAGAAAAAAAACATGAAAATGCGAAATTTTTTGCAGAGCAGTCTGTCCTTATCGCCTCGGAGCTCCTACAATGAAACTAAAAATCCTTCTAACTTCTTCAAAACTTAATGATGCCTTTTGACATTTTGGGTAATATTTTGAATTTTCAGATTTTTTTTTCAAAATTTTGGCCATTTTTGGCGTCAAAAAAATACTGTAGTGAAAAGAAAGATCTTTGTAAATTCTTCAAGACTAAACGAATCTTTCCGAAGCTTTCTGCAATGATTTTTTTGACGTTTTGAGTAATCTTTTAAATTTTCAGAATATTTTTTCAAGATTTGAAAATCCTTTTCGAGTGCATTTGTTACAACTTATTTTTTGCGTGGCATTATTTCAACAGGGACTTATTCATGTTTGTTTCTTCGGGTGCTTCCTCGTCCGTTTCGGCACCTCATATGAGGCGCTCCAGCGGATTTTCGGTCTGAGAAAGTTTTTCTCAATTTATAAGCAATAGGTCAGAGGTTGCATATAAATACAATATGAACCTAATACAAAAAATTTGAAAGGAATATCTTATCTCAAAAGTGCGCCATAGAGGCAACAAATTTGAAAATACTCAATTTCATGAAGCATTATGAAATTTATAACGCAATTTTCTCACTTTTCTCCTTTTTCTCTCAGGCTGAAATTCCGCTGGAGTGCCTCAAATATTATTTGATTTCTTTTCTCTTTTCTAAAACTAAGCTAAAAATGGAAGAAATTCATACAAAATGTTTACTTATGATTTAGAATTTTCAAAGAATTATATGGTTTTGGCTTTGCAACATGCATTGTCACTATTATCCTCACCTGCTTTGGTGACTGCCAATTCCGCCGCCTTGGCCTCGTGCAGCCTCATATCGTCTCTTGCACCCGGCGCCATCTCGGCAATGGTGCCGCTCGATTGTGCCGAAGACAGCATTTGCGCCGACATCATATTGACCTGGGTGTTGTAAGTGTCTTGGACCGATCGCTTACTTATGAGCATCTTGCTCTTTGTGTCCTCATTGCCGTGTTTGACTTCGAAGTCCTCCCACTGGTCCCAGAACTCCTGAGCGACTCGCGGATCGCATAATAGCGAACAGTGCCCGTAAATGGCGCGAGCGCGGTCAATTTCACCTGAAAATCGAGGCCAAAGTAAATTAATCCAAAACAAGGCTAACATCATTTTTTTTGCAAATTTGAAATGAAGCACTTCGTTTTAGTTTATGAAGTAAAATGGCCCAAAAAGTACATTTTACTTCTATAGAAGAATTGATTGCTTCATTTCAAATTAGCAAAAAACGAAAAAATATTTGACAACAAGGTGATCTATTTGTATATGTAAGAGAATTTGAGGTTGATTTGAAAATCTGAGATGGTCACATTTTTATTGTAGTGTTATTTTATCTCCTTATTATTATCATTAAATCGTGATAATTTTTCTTAAATAGATATTTGAAGTTTACACTTACTGATCAATTTCTTTGATATCTCCATTTCTTGACTTTTTAAGACTAAGTCTTAAATGGCAATTTTTGAAAAGTTCAAAGAAGGAAAATGAAGGGTCAAGATAAATGAGAGACTTCTATGACTTCTTTCACCGTGGAATAAAAAGTCAGATACTTTATCTAAAGTCATGCTTATTAACATTTTCAAAGAAACATCAATGTTCCTTGAAAAACTGCTATTCAAAAATTGCAATTAATGAAAGCCTGATTGTGATTATGCTTGTCACGAGGTCGACTGATTCTGCTTATCCAACTCTGTTTATCTTTTGCACAAAGAGCTGCTGTTGTAAAAAGTAAGTGGTGTAACATAGTCAAAGAATACATATTCAATTTCATGCTGTTAATAAAGTTTGTGAAATAGGGACAAATTTCATACCAAAATTGAACAGACCGTTTCACTAAGGTGTGTACTATACAAATCTTTTTATTGAAAATTTTTATATCAAAATCAAATACCTTCTTTGCTTCAGGAAAGCATTTTATCAGGAAAGAAAATTCCAAAAAGAAAAGTCCATGCTTTACTTCCACTCCTTACTTTTAGCTTGAACTTAGTCTTAATTTATCACTCCTCATTATGTGTAATTGTAATTGCACATATAGAGACAGGCTTTTTTTTCCCAAAGAATTTCAAAACTGAGCGCTGATTTTTCGCCGAAAACTGAGCGAAACCGCGAAAACTCAGAAATACGAAAATTTTAGATTTCGCGACATCTAAAATGGAGAAAAAAGTCGCGAATAGCGTACTTTTATTGCATATTTCAATTGAAAATTGACTATTTAGAGAAAAATTTGCCTCTTTTTATTGCTAAATTCACTTTTTGGACCATTTTTGAATACAAAATTTGCTTTTTTGACTAATTTTTGCTAAAAATCGCGACTTTCGAAAAATTTTTTTTGAAAAACTCAGAAATTTTTCAAAAACTGAGCAA
Source organism: Longipedia americana (assembly GCA_028571025.1). Classification (NCBI taxonomy): domain Eukaryota; kingdom Metazoa; phylum Arthropoda; class Copepoda; order Polyarthra; family Longipediidae; genus Longipedia; species Longipedia americana. The sequence continues at coordinate 6,759 of JAOWAT010110664.1, forward strand.
TTTTTCTTCCAAAACTGAGCCAAAAATCCAGAAACTGAGCCCAAAAAATCCAAAAACTCGCAAATACGAAAACTATAGATTTTTGACTTATCTACAACGTGGGAAAAAAAGCCTGGGATACGAAGAGAATCAAATGGGAACAACAGAGAGATATTGTCATGAATACTCTGGAGATAATAAACAATTTAGAAATTTCACTTTAGTTTTATGATAACAAGGACGGACTCCGTCCTGGCCATGCGAAGTTAGGAGACTTTTGGACATACAATGACACACAACACATCAGATATCTTTCAAAATTCTGTAAATATGAACAGGTTATCATTATAAGCTAGGATTTTTTTTTTCATTTTAAAAAGATTTTGGACAAAAGTAGCCGAAAGTTACAAAGATTTTAAGGAATAATTTAAAAAATTTCCAGAAATTTTAAAAAGATTTTGGACAAAAGTAGCCGAAAGTTGCAAAGATTTTAAGGAATAATTCAAAAAATTTCCAGAAATTACCAAAGACACGTTCGTGAAAGAGACATAAACATTTTTTAACTTGGTTTGATGGTAAAAATGTCAAACACTCTTTTTTGATAAGAATACAGAAAATTGAGTTGAAGCTTGACTTGTTTTGTAATATTCTTATTAGTATTAAGTAAATTTTGGAAAATCTGAAGCTCATATTCTTATAAAATTTATTCTCACAAAGGAAAAAGGATGTATAGACTATAAATATCCGAGGTGTCCCAGTGGACTTAGGTCAAAATTTAAGTGGATTTTCTATCATGCATATCTATAGCATGTTTTGAAGCCTGGTGCAATATTTCAGATCAGTGCCCCAAAAGTGAGCCATTTAAGAAACAAAGTCCGAATTTTTTCAATTTATGAAGTAAAATGAAAAATTGAAATGCAATTTTCTCCATTTTGATAATTATTCTTCCACCTTAAAACGACTCTGTATCATGCATTGGTATGGTTAATTAAAAGATGCCCTGAACAACAACATATTATTGGCATGGCGTCAACCTACCAGTTGCTTACATACATAACTGAAGACTTCACTAAAAGTTTCCTAGGCTTCCAAACATTTTTTGTGTTTGTTACTATGGAATATTTTCCTACCCTAACAAACACAAATATGTGATTACATCTTACACAAGAAAAAGTGGGTTTCTGCGGTATGTGAAAGCAATCAAAAAACTTTTTACAACTCCTTTCAATGAAATCAAAATAATTTTCAGCAAAAAATCTCATAGTTATCTTTATTGGGTTTTGTCATCATTTTCATCCTAAGGCTTTTTTGCTCCTTTCCATTGGCTTTTAATGCCAATGATGAGAGACCAGTTAAGATTTTGCATTTGAAAATACTTGGCAAGAACCATCTTTGCAGCTTGCAGTGTTTTATTTGTTCCTTGGGGGGACTCCTGAGTACAAAACTTTTCAGGCTGACCTCATAGGTATCAGCACCTGGATGCAATTCAAAATACACATGAAAAGTTATCTGAGCTGTGGTAGGAAAGGTACATTAACCCTGATCATCATGCGGTAATAAGGTTAGATAAACCATCGCATGACGATAAGGGTTAAACGCCTGGAGGCACTCCAGAAACTGACACAAAGCAGGATTTTTTGCCATTTACTCACACAATATTAAGTTTGCTGATAGGAAACTTACATTGGGTTATAGAGGGATAATTTACAAAGTTTTTGATACCATTATTAATGCTATTGAGGCATATGCAGAAAAAGCAAAGTATATTTTGATACATATCGTAATTTGAGAGTGGACTTCCATCACAGGGAACATGATGATTTTGAAAGTAAAATTTTGAATTCTTAAAGGGACACTGAACTCGAAAATGAATTTTTTATTTAACAATATATTCCTAATCAATCTTTCAAGAATCTGGAGAGAGATTTAAAGTGCTCAAAGTTTTTGAGTTTCAACAGAGGAAGGATTATGTTGTTAGAGAAAATTCACAAAAGTTTATCTTACAATGCAGTACTTTTGCAGAATTTTAGCAGCCGAAGGCTGCTTAGAGAACTACCCATGTTTTTTATTTTTTTTGTTTTTTTTTTCAGCAAAATGGAACTTTTCGCCCTAGTTTCCTTTCCTTTGGAGCTAGGACTCCCAAATTTTTACCATTTATGCTTTTTGACATTTTTGTTATCAAAACAATGCTTCCTCTGTTGAAATTAATAAATTTGTAACAATTTCAATCCCCTACCAGAGTCTTGGGAGGTTGATTTTGGATATTTAAGGCAGCTAAAAATTTTTTTATTGAATTGAAAATTCATTTTTGGAGTATCGGGCTTTTTTCCCAAAAAAATTCAAAACTAAGCTTTGATTTGTAGTTGAGCGAAAAGTAAGGAATATGAAAATTTTAGATTTATCATTATCTAGAACTGAGAAAAGGTCCCAAATAGCATTATTTTATTGTATTTTTCAGCCTAGAATCGACTATTTTAAGAAAAAAATTATTGCAAAAGTCACTTTTCTGACCATTTTTTAATGTAAAAGTTGCTTTTTTGACAATTTTTTCTAAAAAATTCTGACTTTTGAAAGAAATTTTCCAAAGACTCGGAAATTTTGCAAAAACTGAACAACTTTTCATCAAAAACTGAGCCAAAAATTCCAAAAATTGAGCCCAAAAAATCTAAAAACACGCAAATACAAAAATTATAGATTTTTGGCTAATCTATTTTTCGAGTTCAGTCTCAAGAACATTAGTATTACGAGAAAATTTGGCTTAAATAAATTCTGTGACAGAGGAAGTATGCCTACTGTTCTTAGTATCATTTGTACCTTAGATGAATCAAATATTTGATGAAAAAAACGATATTTTTGTGAACAGAATACATTTTCCCGAATTTCAACAAAGTGTGATAAACTTCCTCTCTTCATAATACGTAAAATAAACTAAAAACCGGCGCATTGAACCGGCGGCTCGTTAATTATTTCGTTATCTACACTTTGACACACATGAGAGTGTCCCTTTAAACTCAGATATAATTTGGGCAAAAGGATATATATTTCTCAGTCAATTCTTTTTGACAATGAAATAATTTCCTTCATAAAAATACCTTCTGAAGACCATTCCAATTTCGACCAAAGATTCCGAATTAGACTAATTCATGTTAAAAGTAATGTACAATAAAACTTAAAAACTACTTCCAATGCCGTGTTTACAATTAAAAAGGCTTCACTTTCAAAGTTTGAAATTCTTCTTTGATTATCTTTTTTCTTCTCAAATTTCTATTTTGGCAAAGAAAACCTTCACAACTTAATTCAAAACAAGATCTTTTTCCAACATGTGCTATAGAAATTTTGTTATGAAAGGGCCTATCAGGAGGGATTTAACGTTATTACACCCAGACTCACTCTAAAACTTCCTCAATAACTGACTTGCAAAGATCATCTCAGGCTTTCAGAATCCCACCAAAAAATCATACCCAGGCTTTTTTTTGGCAGTGAAAATTAAAAAAACTGAGCGACGATTTTTCCAATAACTGAGAAAAATTGGAAAAATTGAGATATACGAAATTTTTAGATATCGATGATTCTTGTTCTGATCTGAAAATGCCTTAATTTGACCGTTTTTGGCACAAATTCAACACAAACATGGTAAATGGACCTATTTTGATGCAAATTAGAGCTTTTCTCAA
>JAOWAT010110775.1:0-10410 GCA_028571025.1 Longipedia americana
GAATTCAGTCCTATTTGTAATATTTGAGCTAATTGCTCTATTTACAGATATCTGTATTTAGACAAATTTGCCTGGGCGGAGTCAGCCAAATCGGCCCAAGATCGTATTTCAACATCCAAATGGGTCTTGAAATCAGTTGAAAAGGGCATTAAGAACCTATGTGAAGTTCAGTATCCCACCTAAAGTCATGGAATGTCAAATAGAGTGCACTCTTTAGTGTAGCCACCAGAATAACTAATCGATGATAAAGCATTCATATTATTACGTGAAATATTAAAGTTTTCATAAAACAATTTCAATAACCTTTGAAAAAAGCCTTTTGGTAATATATGAGGAAAGAAATTGGCAAACTAATCAAGCGCATTCAACTTCTTCTTCCTCTCCTCCCTTTTTTGACCTTTTCTTCTCTTATTGTCTTCATTCCAACAATTTACAAGTGAATATCCCAGAAAGACCATATCCGTAAAAATATCGTAATTTTTGACACATTTCGCAAAATTCAGCTCAAATTTTCGCGAAAATCAGCGTATTTTTTCTGAAACTTACAAAAAATGTCGAAAAACTGTTTTTTAGCCAAAATATGCTAATTTTAGGCATATTTTGGAGAAATTGTTTCAGAAAACGTTAAGACTCAAAATTAGACCTTTTTTAGAAAATGGGCAGTTCTAATAAAAGGACAAAATATATTTCGGCAAAATTTTACTACATAAGTGTAGTAACAAGCAATTTCACATTTTTACTTTAGATTTCAAGCAATGTTTTCAACTTTAGGGTGAATAGCTCTATCCAACTATTGCCACGGCAATTTCAAATTGACGGGCAATTTCAAATTGCCAGTCAATTTGAAATTGTCTTGGCAATAGTTGGATAAAGCTATTCACCTTTAGGTGTGAATCACAATACAATTGATATACTGGTCTTTCAGATTCTTCACTTGTGCGTTTCCTTATTTGTTCTCCTCCTTTATATTCAACACAGATTCTCTTTCTCTGATTGAAATTTAAAACTGCTCATGGGGACAAAATTTCGTTGGAAAAAAGGCCATGAAGACCAATGCAGCCTTGGAAATAAAAGAACAGCCAGGAAATGTTTAACCTTTCCAACTATATTTGAGTTTTCCCTAAAGGTGATATTCCAGCCAAATATTTGGAAAGCTGTTAGAAAATGGTAAATAATGGGATAGGCACTTGAAACTAATTTTATGAAACCTTTTAATTTTGTTAAAATTAAGAAAGAGATTTGGGTTTTTCGATTTTGTTCAAAATTTTGTGATCCTTTCAGTTTAATCCATCCAAATATTTACTTAGACGGCAGTTATATAGCAATATTCAAAATGTGTCAACCCAGTTTGATTGGATAATTTTTGTACCAAAAGTTTCTCCACGACACATTTTTAATCTAACATCTTTTCATACCCTTACAATTAAAAATGCACAAGGACACTTTTTTAATTAAATTAATTTAATTAAATTAATTTAATTTAAATTTACTTTAAGTTAATTTAGTTTGTGACCAATTTGCTTTTAAATGTTGACTATCTTACTCAATATCCATAGTACTTTACAGATTTTGGAAAATTGATGTCAAAATTCCTTTCATGTTTAAACTCAGAAAATCAGCTCCATACCAAAATCTCTTTAAATCATAGTTTCTTTACATCATGAACCTTTATTTTTCAAATTTTTAAAAAATTTGCTGAAAGCTACTAGGAATTATGAAAGACTTTCCAATTGAGGAAATGGAGAACGATTGAGGACTTGGAGAATTGATAGTTGAAATTTATTCAAAGGCAATAATTTCAATGTTACGTTAATATAAAAACATTACTTTTGATAAATATGATACTGTAAATCCATATATTTGGGTCAGCTAAATCATAAGGATGCAAAAATTATTTTGGACTCAAAATCTGCTTCTATAAAGGGACAATGAGATTGTCAATTTTTTTTAAAAATTAAACTTTTTTCTATCCCTATATTATAAACATCACTCTGAACAAAAAAAAATTAACCCTGAAGATTTTAAGTTTTTCAAGATCTTGGCTTTCAGGTTGTCCCAATTTTTGGCCAACTTGGATCAATCATAACTAAAAACTCAAGTGTCCCTTTAATTGTGTAAAGTCATGATAAAGAGTTTTAAAATTCATTTTTATTCTAACAAGTTTTTTCTGTCTATTTGTAGATTAGTATCACCGATTGAGATTGTGGCTCAGCAGCTCTAAAAAGGGGACTCACGCATGTGCAGAGAAAAGTTCTATGAAGGGGCACTCTGCTCAAATGCTTTGAATAAATAAAAATGAAAATGAATAAACAGAATCAACTTCGAGAGTGAATTTAAATTTCAGACTTTTTTCAGTAAAGGAAAGGACTACCAAGCAGGCAGTAAAGAGTAATTAACCAAGTTTCTTATGAAGTCCAGATAGAACACAATTTTATTGAGTGAAACTTTGAACACACATAATAACGTTAGGTGAACGCCAAAAATGGCTAAAATGGCGCTGTTATTTGGAATAATTTTGCCTGGCTGCTCTGAGATGGAAAATGCCACTTTGCAAAACACATTATTGAATAAAACTCCTGAGCGACCATTTGCACGTTAGATTTTAAACTTTTGGCAAAATTTTGACATTTTTCTGAACATCCTGGACCCCTCAAAGTTCACGTGCAAGTGGTCGCTGGGCCACAAATGGCCTACGTTGGGTCACTTTTTTTAGATTTGCCTCATTTTTTGCCCTTTCTCCTCATATCAACATGGGCTGCTTGAAAACATTGTACAGCGGCTGAGTGGGCAAAGTTTCTTCATGGAACAGAACTTTTCTTAAAAATTTTGCCTGATGTCTGAGTTGGTTACACAAGTTGGGGTACCTGTCTAGAAATTAGCTTAATTTATTCATTGAAACAATTTTTCAAAATAAGTGATTTAAATTAAGTGTAAAATCAAAAATTGATAATGGTTTGTATTTAATGCTGTATTAATAAACGTTATTCAAATTCTCTACTTTGAGTTAAATAATTTCTTTTTTAATGAATTCTTAAAAAATGAACAAGTACATGAGATTATTTTGTGACACCGGTAAAAAGTCTGACCAATGAATATTACTTGTGTTGTGTATTATGAATTAACTCATTTCTCTCTGTCAAATCAAAGAACCCGATGCAATTTTTCATCTCTTAGTTACTCACTGCTTGAAATGGAACCAAACAATACAAATGCAAAACTAACCAAAAACAATTTTGAAAATTATTCTTTTAAATTCTATTCTGAATAATTCGGTTGCAATTATGCATTTAAAAGAAACAATTCAATAAAAGTAATTGTAGCGAGTTTACGAGCTACGTTGTTATTTTTTGATATTTGTAGTTTCCAAGACAGGTTGATTTAAGAAAGCACTGTGGAGTATGGATTTAATGACATAAATTGTCACTAAATCATTTAATTGCATGTTAATTGTAAGCAAATATACCAACTTTGCATCAAGTGCTATTGTACATTTTTATTTGTAAACATATTGTATTTTGGACAACTGAGTCCATATAACAAATTCTTTCATTCTCTGCTTGATCTATAAAACCATTATCCCGAATTTTCCCTTTTCACTTCAATAATATCCACTAAAATTTTCATTTGTTTAATCCCCCAATAAAATTGATTGTCAGCTCTTCTTTTGCTCTCTCATGACAATATGATATTTTGTCACAGTAAATATGTTGAGCATAGCAAAATAGAATGGGGGTGCTGCCCAAAACAGAATTCTCAAGCACCTAAGAACAGCTTCTATGAAAATGGAATGATGCAGAGGCTGTAGTAGAATTATATGATTAAGATTTGTCTTTGAAGGAAAAATTTAAATAAATGTCTGGATAATGAGTATTGTCACTTTTTAGCTTTTATCCATACAACACATAACAATGGAAATGAATGGTTGATTGAATTAAAACATTCCCAAAATTGCAGTTTTAAGAATCCTACAAAAGAGATTCCATCTGATTCCACTTTTGCCCCATCTAGAATAAAGTGCCTGAGGAAGAAGAAGAATGGGTACCCAAAAACACAATATCACTTTTGAGCGAGCACAGAAATGAGAAAGATCAGATCACTGATTCCTCACTTGCTCTCCTGCTCGCTAAGCTTGAGTTAAAACCCATAACACTTGACAAAAGATGATTCTTGATCTCGTAACTGATATGCTATCCCTCTTTTAATGGAGATAACTGTCCAGGGATTTTATGGTGGATTAGCAAAATGACAAAAAATAGCTTCCTAGACTACTGAATTTCTCAAAAATCCTGAAAATATAAATGATAGAATTCAAAGATTTCAAGTCAAATTGTTTAATCAATTCTTTAAAAAAATCTGGGGAAATATTTTTCAATTTACATACTACAATTTATTTCATGTTCGTCTTAGAGTAACAACATGAAAATTAGTTAATCATGTTAACTTTTTATATTGAAAAGTCTGTATCTTAGTCATATAATCCCTCTTTTAATACTCAGCATGGTTTTTCCTATTTTGTTCCTTACATGTGGAACATATTTTGGGTACTTTTAATTCATCAATGGGACAGATAAGGAACAATTTTATTCTGTGACCTTCAGAAGAAAGAAAACCAATTTTTGCTTTAAAAAGAGGTTTAATTTTTGTTTAATTTTCATATTCCTAGCATGTGCTAAGGTCTCATGACACTTTCCAGTAAAAAAGGGGTCATATTACACTAAAGAATTCTAAATCAATTGTCCAACTGAAGGGACATTTTCCATTAAATAAAAGGATTAACTGTTTTTGTAAGCCCATTTGTTTGGAGCAAAAAAGTAATCAAAATAGTTTCTCAATTCAATTTAAAACGTTGTGTCAAAAGTTTTAAAAACATTCTGCTCAAGTACTACAATAAAATTATTACAAATCACATTCTGAACAAATTAATCTGAATAGGACAGAGGTAAAACTGATTTTTGAACAATTTGACAAAGTAAATTTTGGAGAAAATGGTTTCTAAACTTTTTTTGTCAATGACATATTGACATATTGAAAAATCAATCTTCAACTTAAACTATTTCATAGATTAAAACCAAAGATCAATAAACATTTCTGCATGTCCCTTTGAGATTTGACTTAAATGAGGATAAACATCTTCCAAAATCAAAACTTTGCATTGATTTTAAAAGTCTGATGGGGCACCTCAAATAATAATGAAATATATCAAGATATGTTTGATCCATGCTGTCACCTTTTTTGTTTTATTTTTTTCAGGTTGGAGGCTAATAAAAGTTAACTAATGGCTTAATTTGTTTTTCTTTTTTTATTTCATAAATGATCAACAATCTAATATTCAGATCAAAAGTCATGCATTAATTTTTATGTCTGCTCCTACTGCCTTCTGGAAAGGTATTAATTTCACCCTTGAGAATGATGGGTTTCAAAACAATTTTAACACCATAATTCATTCTTGCTCATCTAGTCTTATTTGAACAATCAAACGGTCACAAAAGGCAAAAATTAGCCAAAATGTCAAATTCTAAAGCTTATCACAGGAGCAAGTAATCAAAATTATCAAATAACCTGAGAAAAAACCATTTTGCAAGTTATTCTCTTTAAAATTTCAATTTTTGTTACCTTTTTCAATAAGAGTTATGACTTTTTGAAATGTACATTATCAATTGTGTACAATAGCCAGTATAATGTAATATACAGCTAGTCTAACCAACAGCAACTTTCAATTGTACCAATAAATAAATAGAGTAAATTGTTGACTTTGAAAAACTTTCAGGGTGTTTAAAAATTGCTCTTGCATTTCAGGTCTTTTTGTGAATTAATGCTCATTGCATCTTTAACACCCTGTTTGAGCAATCAGGTTCTTTACATGTTTTGGTTGAAAAAGTGGATTGAATTGAAGGCAATAAGTATCAGCAGTTCATAAGTTGTATCATTTTCTGTAGAAATGTGAGTATTTGTCATTTTATGGTTTATTGATATGGAGGGGTTGAGGTGAATTGGAAAAAGGGGGTTTGGTGATGAGTTGGGGTGAATAAAGAAAGGGTGTGCACTCTGTTGGTGTGTTCAATTTCCGGGGATTTTTTGAAAAATTTCAGAAAGATAAAATTTAGTAAATAACATTTCAGTATCTCAATTTCAATATTGAACCTCCAATGAGTTTTAGGAATGCAATCAATGAATGTTCAATAATCAAACTCCAGAAAATCCTTTGAGATTACACACAGTTTCAGGAAAGTGATTATTCTAAAAATAATTTTTACTTATCATGAAATAAGAATTATTTAATAAATCTTTCATCCTCAGTTTCATCAAATTTTCTCCAAAAAAAGCCTGACTCACTGACTGACCCCTGTGCAAAATAAATAACAATAAAATGGCATTAAACTTTATAACAGGTGTAGGCTTTTCAAAAGGATTATTATGATTGTAAAATCTTGACAAACACAGTATTAAGTGTTTTAACTGAAAGAGAGAGTTTTGGGGCATTTCTGTGACAGTTTGATTTAATTTTTGAATCCATAATTTTTCTATAGTTCTTAACAATTTGATAATTAATAATTTGATAATAACCTTCTTAGAGTTGAAAGATTAGAATTTTATTTCATAAAAAGTGTTCTACTTCTTATTTTATTTCCAGTAATGACAATAAAACTTCAATTTGTATATCAGAGACTTGTTGTACTCTATGAGTAGTCCTGAAATGTATAATACAAGAAAGTAGTAAACTTTTTTCAACTTTTTCTTTCCTTACTTCATCAGCTATATACACACAGCAATTCAGTTTCGAATGAAAAGTACACACAAAAAATTTACACATTCCTATTAGAAAAACTATTTTTCATGTCAACCATCAGAAAGGACATTATTCTGAAAAACTGTTATTTTTCTATTGTAACTGAAAATTTTAAGGATCTTAGAAAGTGTTCTGTTGAAAGTAATAGAGACAACAGTAAAGAAATAAAACTTGAGTGAAAGCTACGCCTTTTGCCTTGTTTTAAATTTCTTGTGATGATAATTCAATTAGAACCTTTTTAATTTTTTCTCTCTTTTAAACAACTTGAAACTTCCCGCCAATTCCTTTGTAATTGTATAAGCATGCATTTTTGAATAAAATAAAAAATTCAGCATAAAATCATAATGGCAACAAAACACGAGATTTAAATTTGCGGATTAACTTTGTGGTTATAGCTGTGATGAAAATTATCAAAATGCTACTAATGCACACAATTCTTATCAGTAAACCGCTAAGTTAGTTTTACAGGATGTTTTAGGCAAGTAAAAAATATCTACCTTCAAAGATAAATTCATATATCGATTATAAGCTTTTAAAAAGTTTTAAAAATTCAAGCAATTACAAAAGGGGTATAAAATCTTTTTAATTTTTGTTTAAATTCTTATCAATAAAAAAATCCTGAAAAGTTATTGAAATCAAATTTTTGAATATCAATTTTGCTAATGATAATTATTTCTCAGGAAATTTCTTAATTCTGAAATTTCCCCACCACCTTAAAAATCTTTTGGTTGATATTCTGAGAATTTTTTGATCATTTAATTTTCCTTATAAGCTTTTATTTCGTTTTAATTATCAGCTATAGAATTTGACTTCTAAGAATTTTAAAAGCCAATTAAAGGTTTTTCATCCTTCAGTTAAATTGACTTGACATCTTGCATATGAGACATCTGAAGTACAAGCTGTTTTAAGTATATAGGGTCCGGACTAACGTATGTAGTGGTACCACCCAGAAAATAAGATCAAAATATTAAGATTTGCGAAGAAAAATCTCAAAAATGACCCCCACCCTGCCATCCCGGCGCAGGAAAAGTTTACTTCATAAAATGGCGTCTTATTTAGTAGAAGAAAGCCTGCATTGAAGCTGGCCATGAGATGATTGGGAGCGGTTATTTTAGATTTTTTCCCATGTGGTGCCAACCTGGCGCGAGCAACTTGGTAATTTAGTCCTCACCCTAGTTTATGAAAAGTCCACTTAAAACTTCGGAAATTCTTATCTATTATCTGCTGTTGTGTACCATTTTCCCGCCAATTGCCATTTAGCGTAATTTTTTATCTTTTGATATGAACGAGAATATTTGAAATACTTACTGATAGAGCGAAAGGTATTTGACTTATCTGAGTTATTTAAGCTATGTCCAATCTTTCTTTCTCTAAATAAGAGAGGATGAGTAACAACTTAGACAGTACAAAATTAGCCAAACCCTTATAGTTATAAAATATGGAAGCAGTGAAATTCATTTATTCGTGACAATTTGCTACATAAATTTTGAGTGGAAGTTTCTTAGGATTTCTCAAAATATTTTTAATTCAAATGTTTAGGGTACAGTGGTTTCACCTTCTAACGACAAATTTGGAGTCCTCAAAAATGTCGTTAGAAAAAAAGAAGGTGAAATGTCATTAGAAAGTGAAAATTTTTAATGGCGTTGCTTTAGTTGGCAGCCATAAAAATGTCTGTAGAAGGTGAAATGTCGTTAGAAAGGGTGTCGTTAGAAGGTGAAACCACTGTATTATGTTTATCATAAGCAGTTGATAAAAATTAATTTTAATCCATAGAAAGGGGAACTTTTTTGTTTACATTCTTGACATTTATGAAGTAATTGTTTCCCATGTGAAGTAAATTTTTCCCTAAACCTTATGGGGACAATGGGTGATAGAAAAATGACACCTTGAAAGTTAGAAAAAAAATCTATTTCTAGAATTCCTGAAAGAATTCTACACACAATAAAGTTCACTGTACCAAAATTTAGTTTCTGATTAGAAATTGGACAGAAAAATTGGAGTTTATAACGAAAATCCAATGCATTGTGAGAAGATATCTCTGCTTGTCATATGTGAGTAACCATTAAACCCAAACCTCGTAAATATTCAACTGTAAAGTTGGTTACCATTGTTTTTGACTGGCATTTTTGGACTTACTACTGAAACAAAACGACTATCTGCACCAAAAATCTATGGGCTTTAAACTAACCGAAAAAATACTACCTCTGTTCACAAATTCATAAGAATTTATTGTTGACCAGCAATCTACAATTTTTTATGAACAATCACAAAAGAAAATGTCATCATTTTTAGGAAAAGTAACTTTCATATTTGACACTCACACTTTGTGGGTCCTTTTTGTTTTATAGCCCTTAAAAAGGGGTTAAGTTGCACTAACATCTCAAACTGTGTTTTCACTGAAAAATTACACATTTCCATTTCAAGTTACCAAGCTAAGAATACCTTTCTTGTTTTTTAAATTATATTATTACATTTATTGGTTTTCTCAGTCACCATGAGTGAGTGAGTGAGATAGATAGGCATTTTTACACCAAAAGGAATCATTTAAAAAATATTTAAAGGAGATCATTGTGTTTTTTTTAGTTTTTGATGTTATGTAAAATTTTGTTATATTCGCGAAAAATTAATTAGCTTTCCAAAAATTAATAAATGAATACTTTTCTAGAGATTTTTCTAAATAAGATGAAAAATTGTAAAATTACGCAAATATATATTGAACAATGAACATACTTATCTTCTGATTTTCTTTACAAAAAAATGACAAAATTATAAAAAAAAATTGAAAAAGTTATATTTTCAATATCTAAATTTTGAAAAAAAATGTTCTAACCGTTTTCATAATTGTAAAAAAGCCTAAGTTTTGTATAAAGTGTGACATTTACAAACCAATAGACTGTTTTTGATTGCCAAATACAATACATTTTGTTACGAAAAATCACAAATCAGTTAAAAAAGTTTTGTTACCTTTTTTACGAACTCTGTATGCCTATTACGGGTGGGTGGCCTGGTGTTATTTCGTAGAAGAATGGTAGTTTTTGAAGAGCCATGCAGTCTTACAATAATTTCAATGTTTCAAATTTTGGTGCGGTAGATTTTTATTGCCTCATTTTAAGTCCATTTTATTTTCGGTATTGCGTCAAATTTTACTTGGATCGCTGATAATGATAGTCAGTGAGTACAAATATTTTGCCTCATTCTTTCTGACATTCTTTGGATTATTACTGAAATATTTGATGAAATGCGTAAAATAAACACATGATCAGCATGCTTGCGTATTTTCCATCTGTAAAGCAAATAGTCTTTAATGACGCCAATTTTTATTGAATGGAGTAACCTAAGATTATTGTTTCCAATGAATAACCACTACTTGTGAAAAGATCGTTAGGATTTGCTAGAATTTCATTTCAAGAATTACAGCGGTGTCACGATTTAACAACATCTCACGATATAACGACATACAGAAGGCCATCATTTACAAAATAAACTGTCACCATTTAACGTCAAATCAAGATTTTACAACGAAATCTTAGCCTCTAAAATCTTTCGTAAAGACTGAGTCATTAAAAATTAGACAAAATAAACATGTCATAACTTTGGGCTCAAGAGTCAGATTAATCCATGCT
>JAOWAT010110886.1:0-10408 GCA_028571025.1 Longipedia americana
TCAAATCAAGAAAAAATTCTCAATATGTTTTCGTTTTTTCCCGTCATACTTCCCCTGATGACGTAAATAACTATTTCAAATTCCTTCTGACACATAATACACTTTCCCGGAAAATATTACTCCAAAATATTGAAGTACTTTTGAAGAAGAATTCAAGCATAAACATTTTTCACATTAAGAGATGACCATTACAGAACATTATGGGAATTGCAGCATTCTAATTTTCAACAATAATTGCATTGTAAAGACCCAAAACTTTCCCATAATTTATTTTGAGGATTTTGAATTTGAAATGGGACAAACTTGTAACATGACGTCACAAGGAAAAATACTTATCTCAAAGAACAAAAATGGGTCTTCATTTGATCAAACATCTACTTTCGGGACACGTTTATTGCTCATTTTGCCCTAAATTTGACTCTTTCACTGATTGGTCCATTCGAATTTTCTATACAAAATTCGGCAATAAAACCCTGTTTCTAATTAGATTGAAAACTCCTGATTTTATGCTATGAATTTTTGTGTACATTTTGACTATATACATTAATGACATAATTCCAAAGGAAATGATTCAACTTTTTCATGTTACCAAATACCAAAAGTCTATTTGAATTAATTTATTTGTTTACCTGAACATTATTCCAATTGGCGGAATTTGGGAATTTTGTTTTGTTTTATTTTGTGGTTGTTTGATTAATGAAGAACCAAAATGTATATTCTGTATGTTTAATTAAAATAGAGTAAACATGAGAATTCATCAGTCATTCTCCATTTAAATTTGATTTTCAGCATACAAATAATGGTACTACTCCGTCCACCTGAAATTTGCTCACCAGGGAAACTACAAAATTCAACTATTTTATTTGCCAGTTTGCCAGTAATGACAAAAGTAAAGGGTGTATCACAAAGTTGAGATTCTCTAGTGTTTGAGACTGTCCTAGCCCTTTTCTGAACTTATACTGAGATTCGAGGAAGGTGTGCAAAAATTATGACGGTTTTGATCAATTTTGAATTCAGTCAATTTCCAGTGGATGGTGTACTAACAATTCTCAGTAAAAAATAATTTAATATTTGTCATATATTCAACAACTTGGTAGGAGAGATTGATGGATTTTCCCAGAATTTTCAAAAAATATGTATATTTGTTTAAAATTACATTGATCCACTATGAAATATTACACCACTGTGTCAATACTAATGATTATGAAATTCTTTCAATTTCACTTCTATCTGTGACTCTTTGTCCAAACTGACACGTTCAGAAAAATTAGAAATGCTACTTTTTGGTTAAAATGGTCACATTTTTGTTTTTCATCTTTTTTCTTTACTTTTTCTTATTGTCATATTGCTTTATTATGGTTTTTCATTCTGTATGTCAACAAGAAAATATCAAATAACCACAAAAAATCAAAGTAAATCTTTTTTCATCAACTATAATTGACCATTGCAGATAAGAATTAACTTGACTTTATCTCATATGCATATGCATGTCTTAATTAGTATGGACAATAGTGAATTTCAGAATTCTTTAATTCATCAAATCATTATGATTTTCTTCTTTGCTAAGCGGCAGAAGTTGCCCCTCTTTTATGATTTTCAATGTTTGCTTTGTTTACCTTTACTTAAAAAGGTAAACAAAACAATTGATATTTGTTGAAAATAATTCAAAAGAAAATTCTGTAAAAACTAATTCTATGCTACTAATACAAATCATCATTTACTTTGAAGAAAAAAATGAGAGGAAAGCTATGATGATGATAATGCATATAAGAATTCATTTACCCTGCTGAAAATGTGAAAAAAACTTTTTGTTTACTCATAAATAAGATTTGCAATTGCAGATCTTTGGCAAGTGCTTGGATGAATTTGCAAGTAAAGATCATTTCGTGCTTTGAATCTTATCAAAATAAGTCAACCAACCTGTATTGTAGGTTGCAAACGTGCCTTTTACCAGAATTTTATACCAAAATTGTGACTGATTATCTCAAAATAAATGGTGTTATTGTACTAAAATTATCTTTTGTTTTGAACCATCTCAATTTTGTAAGTTCAATGACTATCTTCTTTTTTTGTCAAATGGCTAATGCTCTTCTTAATTCTTTTTCTGCTCTCCTTTTTTTCAAGATTTTGAAAGAACAAATCAAATTCTTTCTTTTTTACAGACTAATTAAAAATTCTGGGAAAATAGCACACTGTTCTTGTCATGAAAAAAATCAAGAAGAATAAAATGAAAAAGCATAATTCTTTATTTTTAGGCAAATTCGTTGCAGCCCTCCAAAATGGTTTGAAAATGAAATGTAATTGACTCAAACAAAACAATCTTCTGAGAAACTCTGTGGGAATGGTTTGACTTTTGCTTGAGAGTCATAATTTAGAATGGTTTGTGCTTGAGTGTCACAAATTGGAATTAGTGCTTTAATGTGAAATTCATTCCGGATACAAGGCAAAATCAAAAATTGAAATGAAACACAAAAATCATCACTCATTTCTAAAAAGTTAAGTAAAAAAAAGTGGAACAATTCTTGAGAAAATGTCTTCATTTGTGTGCATATGTCAATTTACTCTCATACTACAGGATTTAAAAGTTAGCAAGCTCATCTGGAAAAAAATCTAAGTAAAAAATAAAATTTAAAATTGTGCAAATTTTTTGTAAAAGACGTGTCGGAAATGTGAAAAAACTCAAACATATAAAATGATTTGGATTTGAATAGTCTGAATGGTTTCAAACAACCTAATTAAGAAACAGACATTTTCTATTTAGCTAAAATGTGTAATCTCCAAAGACTTTCAGGAGTGTAAACAATGTATTTCCATAGATAACACTAATGAAAATCTTTGGAGATTATACAAATATTGTTTTGGACACATGTAACATTGGACACCCAATAAAAAAGCTGAAAGGTGATCGTCAATGTTTTCCATCATTTTGTTTTTGTTAGCATCAATATGTGACCAGTCGCAAAAAATATTATTTTCCTCATTTCAAGACATTATATTGCTTTGTTCGTGTCAATCTCATGTGACATTATGCTTTTTCCCGAGTTTTTCATTATTCATTAACGCTGTGATATGTTTGCCCGTAAAACTATTCTGTCAATGAGCTAATCAGTTGAACGAGTTTTTATCTTGGAGCATTTTAATTTTTTGTGTTCCGTTTTTCTCATATTATTGTCATAATGTTCCAAAGACTGAAGATGAAAATTAAGCATGTCAAAGACAAAATTCTTATCGATTGTTTTCCTCTTTTTTCATCGATTAATCATTCCAGTTTTCTTCGCTCACTTTTAACTGCTGTACAGGTGTCTCTCGATTTAAGGACACATTTGGGAGGCATACAAGATGTCGTTAGATCGAGAGGTTTATTTAATAAATGAAACCAATTTTGAGCTGAAAAAGTGTCGTTATATCGAGAGATGTCGTAAACTCGAGTGCTATCGAGAGACCCCTGTATCTTCCTAATGAAGGTAAATTTAAGGGTGAAGATTCAAAATTGAATTACAAATATAGCTAAATTTGTTGGTAGGACTATTTCACCCAGTTGTATGCACATTTGTCACCCAGTAACAAATGTGCATGGAACTGGATGAAACCCCCCATCCAACAAATTTAGCCTTATTTTTAGTAATTCATTTTTAATTTTCATGATAACATTGACCAACATTAGGCAAAACATCAGTTTAGTGCAACAGAAGTTTAGAAACGTTCATTTTCTATATTGCTTATATTTCTTTGCACTTTCTCAAATATTTAATTTTGTTTGCCGTTCCAAATGAAAATTCTTTATTCTGTAGTAAATGACAATTTTTGTTCTATATTGCCTGCAACTGTCTAATAATTGAAACAATTCTGCCATACATACACAATTTTAATCTCTGTCTAGCCCTATTTAACAAACAGCAGAGATCGGGTTAGCCTCTAACTCCTCAAAAGAATTTTTGGCAAAAACGTTCACTTGACTAAAATTGAGATAAAAATTAAAAGAAGGGAAATGACAATCTCTGAAAACAACATAAATTCAAAAATTCTAGAATATGTCTTAGCCAAGAAATTGTATTCTTTTTAACAAAGCATTGAGCATTAATGAGTGCCCATAAATTGAACAAATGCACATAAAAATGGAGAGGGTGACTCAATAACTTAAATAAAGAATGAATAACACCTTCATTTATGATTTTTTTTAAAAAAAGTTTGATCTTCAAATGATGATCTAAATATATTAAAAACGGAAACAATAGATAGATGATTAGTTTTTAATATCAAATGCATAATTCACATCTTTCATTTTTGGAAAATGATTGCAGCAATATTGATCAACAATTCTACTCTCCAAGTTTTTGATTAAAATAATATTTTTGCGTCACCCTTTCTCATATCTCAACTTCAAAAATGTTGCTTTCAAGTAATTTGGAAATCTTTTTTCTTCTGCTTCTCCTTAGAAGCTGTGTTGTCTTAACTTTGACATGAGCTATTAAACTTCTTTTAATCTACAATTATTTGACTTTCCATCTTAAAATTGCTCTAGTTAGGTGTGTTGGCCTGCTCTGCTATGTTAATGCATGTAGAAAAAATTAGGCAAATTAAAAATACGGGAAATTGCTGTTTGTATGTGATGAGAGAGTAAATGAACGAGTTTATATTGCTTTGTGTTTGAATTGAAGTATATACAGTGAGAAGTAGATTTATAGACAATATTTGGAAAGTCCATGCAAAGAAAGAAAATTTTGTTTCAAGCTGATTACACTTTTTATAAGCATCAGCAAATTTTTGCTGCTGCCAAGATCCTCCGGACTTGGGGGCAGCTAAGGAACGATGTTTCTTGAGCTTCTTCTTCTTCTTCTTGCACTTCTTGTGACATTTCTGAAATCAGTGCTTTGATGGTCAACTCATAAACAGTTGGCAGGTTGAAGAGTGTACTTCACAGTACAAATACTCAGGCGGCGTAGCCACCAGCATTGTAAATCATTTCCTTGATTAAGAATTTTTCTATTACTCTGAACTCAAAGGATTTAGTATATTCAGATATACAAACAAACTTACGGCAGCAGCATTGCGGGGATTCCGCGCTTGTTTTTCTAGGCTATCAGTTTTATTAAGTAGGATGCTTATCGTTACTACATAAAATTTGAAAATTTGTGGCTAAAATGCTTATAGATCAGATGCTCATAAAGAAAAAAGAGTGTATTTTAATGACTCTTACCTTTCAAACAAAGGCATTCTAAACACTTAGTCTCTTTGAATCCATTTGACCTATTAACCCTGATCCACATGCGCTAATAAGGTTAGATAAACCATCGCATGACGATAAGGGTTAATATTCTTCTCACTGTATAAAAGCAGGCTTTTTCAAAATTTTCCCCAAAACTAAGGAAAAACTTTTCCCAAAACTAAGAAAAATGGCAAAACAGAGAAATACGGAAATTTAATGCCCAAAAAACTTGTCTTTTTACCTTGAAATTGTTGAAATGTGGGCATTTTCACAAAATTGTTCAAAAACTGAGTAAATGTTATCAAAAACTGAGCTAAAAACGCAAAAATAAAAATTTACGAAGTTTTTAGGCCTTTTACGGGTCTAAAAACGTGTCAGTAAAAAAGCCTGAAAAGGTTTGACTTAAAATTTATGTTGAAATATTATGAAATGACTGTACTGTACTTAGGCAATTGCTTTAGAAATTAACACTTTATGGGCAAAAACTGGTCAATTTAGAAAATATTTGTCACAAAAAGAGTTTGATAACAGTTAAAATTTACTACATTTTCTGAATTACTCAGTCCAAGGATAAATACCTAAAGATGATTTTAAAAATTTCTAGAATTGTGTGATCAATATTTGACATTGACAATAATTGCTATTCTTTTGTTTTTCATAAACTTTCTCCAAACTTGCAAGTAAAAACTTTGATTCGCATTGCTAGACTTAGTTTGTCTTTCTCCTAATCCAATGAATTTATTAGTTTATTAACTTTATTTTGTCAACAAATAAACATAAACATAAACAATGACAGTCAACCATACCAAATGATGAACCGTGCACTTTATTATTAGCTGCCATTTATACAACACTTATAAAACTTCTAGAGTTTTATCATATTGTGTATGATATGAATAAGGAGTGTAATAAAATGAAGTTTGCTTATCTTTTGGATAATAAAGTCTCTTCAATGTTTTCATCATGGTCTCTTAATTACAATTATACTACAGGTTTGATATTTCTGGCTGAATGGGCACATTAGGCAGATGGAAAGTAATTTATATGAACAGTTGAATGAGGGAAGATTTGAAGGAATTATTCAGGCTTTTGGCACAATTTTGAGTATTCTTAGCTTAAATATAATAGGGTCTTTTAGTGTCAAATGGCTTTTGCTTCATTTATTTTTGAGAGTTCAAATCTTTAATTGAGATCTCCTAACTTGATTACACTCAAATCTTTAAAAGCATAAACTTTATTAGCATACAAGACTCCGATTTCTGAAATTTGTTACATAAGAATAAGCATATGATTAATTAGATATTTAAAGCCGGTAAAAGGTTATGAAAAGATATTCTCTGTATCCATGTTCAATGATTTTTAAGTTCATTTTGATAATATTGTTTTACTGTCATTCCAACAGGAAAGAATATGTGTCTCAATTTTGGAACATTTTTGTTAGAAAAGCCTGGAATATTATTTAGCATGCTGAGTAGTCATAATCTTCATAGTTGATAGAGAATGCTTGTAATAAAAGTATTCTTGTAATTAAGTACTATCGGATTTCCATGCTTGATAACAAGAAGCAGATTTCAGATGGGCTCATATTAAAAACAATGCTAGGGAATTATTATAACTTATGAATTGAATGCTTCAATAATTGCCGGAAAAACTTGCTGCATCATACACTCTTTGCTTTTTATAAGCATTTACTTTATAAGCATTAAGGCTTCAGATTATTCAAATTTAATTAAGTAAATTGCTTATAAAATTGTAAAAAAAAATATAAGCTTTCCTGAATATACACTATGCTTATAAAAAACTTAGTGTATGTGCAACTTAAAAAATTTTCAGGTGTAAAATTAACGGTAAGCCTCAAAATTTTAAAAAATCCTTGCTCCAAACTCATTTTACAGATTTTTGTTTACTGAATTCAAACCTGAAATTATTTTTTTGAGTGTAGTCCTTGCAAGGTGGAGTCAACCTTCACTTTAAGTTTACTTCATAAAATGAGGCCTTATTAAATGAAAAAAGCCTGTACTGAAGTAAATTTCAAAGCTTGGTTGCCTTAACCTTCCAAGGGTAATACCCTAAAAAAATGATTGCAGATTTGAATTCTGCGCATCAAAATCTTTAAAATAAGCTGGGAGAAATGTTTTTAGGGAAATTTTTTTCTTTGTGAAACAGCCAATTAATGGACATCCATTGATTGCATCACTAAAAATGAAGATTTTACATTTATTGAATATGCCACAATTTTCCATCGTCCAAAAATTATTTTTGCATTCATACAATTTATGTGACAAATTTTGTTCGGAAAACTTGTAAATTTAACAAGAGAGTCATTAAAATAAACTCATAAATTCAGAATTATTCCATGAAATGTTATATTAGTCATGACTTAGTAATAATTGAATGGAGAGTTTGCTTGAGAATAATTACTTTTAATAACTTTATGACACTCTCACATCTTCTCAAACTCAGCTGTTTTATAATTATAACTAAAAATGCTATGTTTTATGCCTTATGATCATACATTTCACTTAAATGAGCTTTAAAACAGGTTGGCATAAATGAAATGTCTTTTTAACCGATATTTCTCTAACCAGAACATTTATTTTAATACCCTGTCACTTTTTGTATCATGAGCAATAAACAAATTAAGCTATGTACAACCCTCATTATGAACATGAACTAAAATTATTGTTGTATTTAATTAATGCAGCTTTAAATCATCTTACCTAATACTAAAGAAAGTAAACTTGTAAATACTAGTACAAAACTCAACATCATATAATTTGTTTATTTACCAAAATGTTTCTGTAAGACATTAATACCTTCTTTAAATAATCGCCCTAGGCAAATAATAGGCGTTCTTTAACAAAATTTAACTGTCAGAAATTGATATTACATTTGTAAACTGGCTTAATTTGTCTAAATTGTTATTCTTATTTGTATCAATCATGTATAGTTTTAATTATGTAAATTAGTATGTTTTATGAACAAATATTTTGGAGAATAATTTCATATATTTAATTCTTTCTTATTGCTTGATTTCAGGTAAGATTCATGATATCATCAATGTCTCTGATGAAGCCAAAAGAGTGACAAATCTAGTTTTCTTGTGGAAATAAACTAGAGAGTAATTTTGCAATGACAGCAGTTTATGATAACCAAGTTACAAACGATAACAAACTATTTTTGCGTGATAATCATTTAAATTCCAAGCAGTGACTTAATGCAAGTGATAATTCAAGTTTCAGAGGCGGAAAATTATTTTAAAACTGTTTTTGAAAGAGAGTTTTTGAATGGGGAAAAATTGATATAGTGCATTTCTTTTGGTAGGCCATTACAAATAACTAATCGATGATAAAGCATTCAAGTCATTAAATGAAAAGATGAAATGTATCATCGATTCATTTTTCCTGGTGGCACTGCTCAAGAAAACGCACTCTACAATTCATCTTCTTGTAGTTGTGTGCCTTCAAAGAACAGAAAATTTTAACTACCTGGTTATTGCACATTTTTTTATGAGCAGGACATTTTCACGTCCAATTGCTTGGTAGGTATTTACAAATCTTCTAGGAATAAACCCTTTAGCTTAGCCATCTTGGCCGGCTCCAAGCCCCCTTTTGCTCAAGATTCCCCTATACCCAAGGAGAAACCGAAGGACTCGGAGGAAAACTCGGAGGAAAATTTAGACAGTTACAATTATTATGAAAATTGTCAAAATATAAAATCAGGTATTAACTGTTTTCAAAAAGTTGTTCAAATTTCTCACGTCCATCCCCAGTACAAAATATGGGTATATTTTGAAGCTGAGAAGTGTATTATTCTTATGAGATAAAAATGAGACGTTTTTGTTTTTATCCCACACAAATGCACTCGGCATTCATAACCAGAGGAAAGATAGAATAATGATGGCATCTTTAAATATGCATCGAAAATTTATTTGATATCTTAAATCTTTTGACAAAACTCATAAGTTTACGATATTGAATGAGAAGTATTTCTTTATATGCTGATTTAAAATGCAAATTATCTACAACTTTGGAACTTTTCACAAATATTTAAGTGAATTCTTCTAATTTTGGCAGGTTAAAAATGTCTTTAAAAATCACTTGCGTGGTTCTTTGAGACATTAATTTTGATTGTTAGTATATTATTAGTTGGTATATTAAAGTTGGAAGATTTCGATTAATTAATCAAATTTAAATTTTTGTTTTATAAATATTGAATGGCTTACTTATTTGGTAAAGAAATTTTGAAAAAGGTGCTCTTATTTCGCTGAAATACATTTTTTAAAATCTTGATTCGTTTCAATTCTATATCATAAAATGTAATGCAATGAAACAACCAACCTTTGTTGCTATAAGGCAATATCATGAATACAGGATTTCTTGCTTTCCCAATTTTGTCAAAATTTACCCATATTTATCTCATCTAGAATATACTTTTATAAATTCTATACTTTTAGGGAAAATTTTATTCTAATTTCATAAATATGTCCTCTCTTTCAGGTATGAAAAAATACCAATCACGAGAAAATGGGATTTAAATTAATTCCCTACAAAAATTAAATTTAATTTCCTTTGTCATGTTAATTCTTATAATATGGAAGACAGTTGGACATATTAAAATAAGATAATTTAATATTACATTTGAAATGAAACTATTTCAGGCATTTGTCAAAGCGCATTAAATAAATCATCATAGATTTTCCTTGCTTTTCTTAATTCTTATTAATAACATTTCATTCACTTAAAAGTGAAAACAATTTTCAACATCAAATTTCGAAAACTTTCTGTAATGTAAACTTGAAATATGTTTTAGCTAACATTTCTAAGAAGATCAGTCAACTTGCAATGCCCATACCTGCTCTATAGTGAAAAGGAAACAATAAAAATCTTACAGGAAACCAACTCCAGCTTACTTGGATTGGGCCATAAAATATATGAACATAAACAAAAAAGTGTACGCAGTGCAATGGAGGTACTGTGCACCTTATCCAATCAAATATTGGAAAAATAACATGCACAAAGACTTGTTATACATCTCATTGTTCCTTTATAGAAGCAGATTTTGAGACCAAACTATTTTTTTGAATCCTTCTAATTTAGCTGAGACAAACATATGGATCATATTTATCAAAAGTTAAGTTTTTATATAAACGTAACATTGAAATTATTGCCTTTGAATAAAGTCCAATTATGAATTCTCCAA
>JAOWAT010110997.1:0-10407 GCA_028571025.1 Longipedia americana
TCAAAATTTCATATCTCTTTTGGGCTATATTCTCAATGCATAAATGAAAATATCTTAATTTTTTAAAAGTAAGTTAGAAATAGCATCTATTTTCCGTTGACAAACATTACATTAGTGTAAAATTACTCGCTATTAGAATAAGTGAAAAATGAATTTTTCAAAAAAAATGACGCATTTCCCAAAATCTGTTATTATTAATAGCACAATGTGCTAGCTTTTTCTATGGATTTTCTATGGGAATATAATTCTTTTTTCTTTAATTTTGACCCAAAAAGCTTATGGCGGAGGTTTCTATGAGATGTAAGGGTAATGGGAACATAATTATGTTTTCAAGTACTATAAAAAAGAAAGAGTACTGCTCCAACAAAAATATGCAATTCTAGATGAACCTCATTGTACTTTTGCAAAAACCCTAGATGAGAAAATGTCTTTTATCTCAGACAAGTTGTCTAACTTTTCTCGGTAAGTTGGTGAAATTTCTGAATTCTTTGTAAAGCCCTAAAAACTGTTTAATTTCAAAGTGATTCATTTGATATTTTACAAAAAGAGACAAGTGTGACAGTTCAGTGCACACCCACACCCATTGTGACAGTTCAGTGCATTGTTTGATTCCAGAAAGCGGTAGGCCTCATCAGGCTTTTTACGAGGCGAAGCTCCTCAGATATCGTATTTTTTGTCTCCTCCTCCTTCTCCAAACTTAGAAATAGTTTAATAACTATGTCAATTTTGAAGATATCGTCTGGAAATTTTGTTCATAGGTTCCGTAGGAAATTTTAAATTTTTTCATATGACCCGCAGGTCATTTGGAGGGGGCTCATTTGCCAAATTTCTTTAAAAATTCTCAAAATTTTCCAGTTTTTGGAAAAATCGACTTATCCAAAAATTTTCTAATTTTTTTAACCGCGGTCCGTACTGGCCCGCGAAGGGGGCAATTCTCAAAATTATTGAAAATGTTCAAAATTTTCTACTTTTTGGAAAAAAGCACGTTTTCAAAAAAATCGTCATTGTTATTTGACAGTTTTTAGACTGGTTGAATACCTAGAAAAGAGTATTTTTGAGTTTTCACGTTTTTGGAGCCGATTTTTTCGAAAAATTTTACTGAGATTTCAGAAACTTTGGCTGAGCTTTTCAGATACTTATTACTTATTAGCTGAGTTTTTCAAAGACTTTACCTAGATTTACCTAAATTTGGATATATTCGACGTTTTAGCAAATTTTGGCACAAAAAGTCAACTTTTTGGGAAATTTTGAAATCTAAAAATATCGCATTTTTGAGTTTTTAATTTTTGCTGAGTTTTTGAAAAAAAATATTTGCCGAGTTTCGGCAAAATTTTGTCAAAAAAAATTGAGCGTATATGTTACCATATTTTTAAAAGTTATTGCTACAGTAACAAAGAAGTCCAAAACTTAAAAGAAAACTTCAGAAAACTTTGCAACTGGCCAAAACAAACAACCGGGATAAATACCCATTTAAACTGAATGGGAGTGTCACATGAAAAGGCCCCCAAAAATAGGCTTTGCCTTCATATTTTATTAATGGAATGCAGGTTTTATTTCATTAATTTTACTTCCGCTCTCCATTTCTATTTTAAAAATTTCAAAAAGTTTCATAAAAACAGATTTTCACAAAAAGCTTTTTTGCACTTTTCTAAAAGTGTCACATGGTCATGGCCTAAATGTGGCCAAACCAGAGCATGTGTGTCGACCAAATTTGAATTTCTAGACTTCATATAAGTTCCGCTGATGAAAGTTGTCAAAAAGAATTCCAAAGAAGTCTTCACTGGCTCACAACTGCTCTCCAAAGTTAGCCCAAAATTCACCTTCTCTGCTTCTTTTTATGGAAATTTTCAAATTAAATTCTCAGAACCTTTCCTAAAGATGGATTCTTATCAACAAGGATATTAACTTGTTCTTTCCAACTATATGCCACCAGTGCCACCGTTAAAGGATGATCTTTAAAGCAAAAAATACAAATATGCATTTTGGAGAGAAATCAAATTCAAATGACCATTAGAGGGTATTGTGTTGGTACTTTTTAGTATACTCAATCTTACCATTGGTTTTCCAGTTTGTGACATGGCTTTGGTCTACTACCATTTTAAATTCAGTATGGGTTTTATTGATGGACGCCATTTTACTGAATGACATGACATTATTTTAAGGAAATTTATACATTTGAAATAGGAGCTATGAAAGTTAAGTCTGAAATTCCATTTTTGTAATTTAATGATGTTCAATCTGACTCAAAATGTCACTTTTTGTGCAGAAAAAGAAAATTTAGGTTTGAATCAAGCTTGGCTAGCAGAATGAAAGGTAACATGTGTTCCCTAAAAAGTGTTATGACATTGAAATCTTTGAAGGCAATAAGGCAATTAATTTATTGCAAATTGTTGAAATGGTTTTAAAATATTTTGGAATCCAAATTAGATTATTGCTGTTTCATTTTCGGTAATATCTGATGCAATTTCAAAAGTTTTCACTCATTTATATTTCATTTCCTTCATGATGGGGCTTTTTGTTTAACAAAAGTTTTATCAAAACTGAGCACACTGAAAATATTCCGTAAAACTGAGAAATACGAAATTCTTAGATATCAAAACTGTAAACACAAATACTCTAATATTAGCACTGTTCACTAATTTTCAGGGAAACTGTAGCATGTACAAATTTTACTAGGTAAAGTTTGCCAAGCTGACCTGAAAGGATATATATTAAAGATGGACTCACCCCAGTCTTAAATACCAAATTTCGGATGAAAATTCCGAAAAATGAGTTGGCTAAGTCACTTTGAATGTTGCTATTTTCATGCAAAAAATCAAAATTCAAAGTGACTTAGCCAACTCATTTTAAGGAATTATTGCCTGAAAATTGGTATGTAAGACTTGAGTGGACCCATCTTTAATATATATCCTTTCCGGCCATGTTGGCAAACTTTACCTAGTAAAATTTGTACATGTCACTCTTTCCCGGAAAATTAGTGAACATCCCTACTAATATAGCAAAATTTCATAGAAATTACAGGAAAAACTCAAATTTTTGCAAGACTCGGTCCAAATTTTTTCATGTCTGAGCAAAATTTTCCAAAATTCAGCTCCAAAAATCGCCAAAACTTAGATACACGAAATTTATAGATCTTTTTAACTAAATAAAAGGTGTCAATAAAAAAGCCAGATCACGTCAATGTTTAACACTTTTTAAAGGAATACAGGTTCAATATATAACAAAAGAATACTAAAGTACGTTTAAAAAATTTGATGCACTGTGCACATAGCTTTAAGCTTTTACTATTCCGTCCACTTGAAATTGAGTGTACAAAAAATGGTCAAAACCATCTTTTTAAGTAAACTTTTCTCCCAGCTCAGAACAGATTCAGAAAAAGGTTACAAATATTTCAAAAATTAGAGATTCTCTTATCTTTAAAACACTCTTTACATTTGTCATTATGAATCTTCAAGTCCATGAAAACTTGGGATAAAAATGGGCAAAATTTTAAATTCCCTTGTAATGTCAATCTCAAGTGGACGGTTCAGTAGTATTATTTCTTTTTCAAAATGAAATTTGATATAGACTTTATTAATTAGTTGGAAAATCTAATGAACACACCAATATTTTTTTTTGTAATTTTTTATATCTTTAAAAAGTAAGATCTTGAAGAATAAAGTTGTTGAAAAATGTTTTATATTTATTGATGTGGCTTTTTTAATGAGTTTCTTAGACGGGAATTTTACATTTCATCAGGGATAAACTTTTCTTGCCAAAGTCATTTCACATTCTCAAGTACCCAAATTGTAACGACGTCTTATGAATGTGAAAGAAACAGTACTTTTGGCCACAATTTTGCTGAAATATTGAATCTTTATTTACTTTTTCATACCTGGTGACTATATTACCTAAGGTATGTTATCAATACGCCATATTAAATCAAAAACAACATTACAAAGTTATGAAAAACTCTTAGAATAGCTTCATTTAGTAAGAGCAAAAGATATGAAAGAAAGGAGACTGTCATATAAAAAAAATTTTCCCAAAACTTCAAAAGAGTCTAGTGCTATAGGGTGCTTGAGATTTTGAGATTGTACCCCATCCTTTAATTTCACGGATCAGATCTTCAAATAATCCACAAAAGATAATTATGAGGGTTTCTTGGTTTTCAAAGGAAGAATGGTAGTAAGAAAAGTACTCAGAGCTATGAAACCAAATGCATTTCTAAACCAATGTGAGATTAAGTCAGTCTCCCAAGATTATATTTGAGGCGTCCCAGCGGATTTTTGTGATGAGGAAAAATTGTCAAATTGAATAAATCGCATTTAAAGTTTTCATTCCAACTTCATAAATCTCTAAAATTTCCAGTTGGTTTCTCTCATAGCATAAACTTGTGACACTTCTCGAGCCTGAAATTTTTCACGAAGTTGCAAAATGTGTCAAAAATTGAACAGTCAAGTGCTTAAAAATCGAAGAAGAATTTTCCATCACTAAAATCTTACGGAGTGCCTCATTTTTTACTTTGGCTGCAGCATTAAGGATGGAAAACCAGTAATTATATCTTTACATGTGTTTTGCAAATATTTTCCATTAATTTCGTAATATGAGGTGCCCAACGGACTTTTGAAATTAATCGAAATTTTACATTTTTGAAGCTTATAATTTTTAGAAAGATCTAAATTAAATCTTTCATACGTAAAAAGAATTATTCAATTATCTCTTTTCTCCTATCCGGAAATTGAGCTTAAAGGTAGCATTTTCAGTGAACTTACTACATAACAGAAAAATTAAATTGCCATATTCTCAAAATTACGCAAAATTTTATTTTCAAAAGTCTGTTGGGTCACCTCATATGGTGGAACAATATAAGATTGTTTCCTGGTGGAATAATTGACCTAAAGGAAGTATTTAAGCGGTATGGCTAAACTAAAGAACAATCTAAAAAAAGTTTACATATGTTTTCAGTCATATCTCGGCGTACAGATGTCGCACAGAATAGTTACAGATATCAATTTTTTCTGAGAATCTCAGCTTTCCAACAGCATGCGTAGCTTTCCAATAGGATCAATAAAAGGGTCCAAATAATCACAAAAATTTTTGTAGAAACCCTTTAAATTTCTCAATATTCCCTTTTTATTGCACTTGAGATGTATAATTTTCAAGTAAACCTTTTAGTTAGGGTGTAATGGCAAATTTGATTTGCCATCTTTTGGTGTGTGTCACTTATAAAAGTTCATTTAAATTTTCCCTCTTTTCTCCCTCCTTGAATCTGATTGGCTATCTTAGAAAAGAATCATTGTTATGACATGTCTGTTTACACAAACCATCACAAACAATACAAACATTTTATCTTTGAGGGCTGAAATGGCTAAGTAGGGCACACTCATGAACTTCAATGGAATAAATAAATTGTCACAATAGAGAAAGGAAATTAAATTTTTGCTAATTACATCCTAATGGTAAACTTTCTATCAATTTTATTTGGTGAAATACATTTTTGAATTGATATTGAATCAATATAACCTGTTACTGCTTGGAAATTCGACTGAAATTTTGGATTATTTCAACCCTACTAGACAGTTTTATGAAATTTGGTAGGTTTAAGCTGATCACATTTGTTTCCACTGAATGTGCTGATGAGGATTTCCCCTCTTAGAGCAATAGAGAGAAATGAAATCGAAATTGAAATAAATACTTCATGTACTCAACAAACTAATAATTTAGATTCTAAAGAAATGGAAAAGTCGTCTTTTCACGCTTTAATCAGTGACCAAGTTTTAATCTTCCTCTTTTGGCAGAAAATTTCTATACAAAAGATTAAATGAGGTGCGGTTTCGGAAAAGGAAAATAACTCGGAAATTTTTGAATTTTTAAGCACAACATAACTCAAAGGAGCAATTCTTAATCTTTTCAAAACGAAAAACAGAATTGATAAATCTTTTATTGAGTGACGCAGTTCCGGCTTTAAGATCAGCTTTGCCCTCAAATTCATATCATAAAATGAAGACTAGTCAATTTTAAAATGCATTTTTCTCAAAATTAGGCGAAAACTTTTATAGGCCTTTTCCGATACCTTGACACAAATTTGAATATTTCTGTGCATGGCCTACAAAGAAATCAATTCGTCCAGGCAATGAATGCTGCCCAATTTTCTGAGAGAATTCAAATCTTAACTGGTGTTCTGTCTTAGAGTGGTCAATTTCTTGGTTCAAATTCAAAACTGTCAGACAAATATATATAGCTAAATTGGTTGGGCACATAGCTTCATCCAGTTCCCTAGCAGAGCTTTATAACATTACAAGCTGCCATGAAACTGGATGAAGCTATACATCCAACCAGTTTAGCTATATTTTTGTCTGGTGGTTTTGAATTTACACCCTGAATCTGACGACACTAAGGAAGAACATCAGTTTAGTGTTTGGAAATTTTTAAGAATAAAATTTCTCAATTCTTATTTCTTAATCAAATAAACATCTCTCTAAATCTAAAAAATATCCTCAATCCAAAGAATATTATTCCCAACTAAATAGAAAACGTCAAAGAAGTGAATAATACAGGCTTTTTTGCAATAGTTTTGGAGAAACTCAAGTACAAAAATGGGGAAAATTGGAATTTTTGAAAAAAATTGGAAATTTTTCTAAAAAGTCAGGTTCGGTAAATTGTTTTTGTAGTAAAATTTGCCAAAAATTACCAAAACTTTTACAAAACTTTGCTACAAAAACTCACAAATACAAGTTTATACTTTATTTAATAAATCGTAATTCCTGTGAAAAAATGTCTGTAATATCACATGATACTTATCCCATTATCATTATTGAATTCGAATTGTGCTCCTTTTTCATACCGATCTTCCTTTTGTAAAATTGAAATGATTGATTTTAGTTACGGTTTTGACACATATTATTGGTCAAGATGTTTGATTTAAAATGAAAAGGCAAATATTTCTTCTTCTTTTTCAAAGTGAAATCTGTTTGTAGAAAATGTGACACTATTTAACTTCAATTTCCATTTGGGTCGGACAGGAAGAATTTTGACACACCTAACCCAAAAATATGCATCATGCATTTTCATATATTTCTAAAACAAAATAATGGTGCATATAATTTAAGGCTCTTTTTTTGGCACCGTTTAGATGCTTAAAATATCTAAAAATTTCGTATTTCTCAGTTTTTTTACTTTGGAGTCTCAGTTTTGGGAAAATTTTCTCAGTTTTTAAATTTTTGTCTCAGTTTTGCAAATTTTCTCTACAGTTTCTCCAAAAGTTCAATCAAAACCCCGTGATTTTGAATATTTTTTGCTAAAACTGAGCAGGAATCTTTGAAAAAACCTCTAATTTGCATGAAAATTGGCCCATTTTCCATATTTGTGTTGAATTTGTGCCAAAACCGGTCAAAATTAGGGCATTTTCAGATCAGAACAAAAATCATCAAAATCTAAAAATTTCGTATTTCTCAGTTTTTCCAATTTTTCTCAGTTTTTGGAAAAGTCATCGCTCAGTTTTTGAATATTCACTGCCAAAAAAAGCCTGAATTTTACAAGTTCACTGTACATTTGAATAGGACCAAAAAGTGCTAACCCATGTAGAGGAATGATTAGATAGAACTTTACGTAAAACTCACAATTCTAACATTTTCATAATGGCCTAATTGTAGTCTTCCTGAAGAAAACGATTTATGTAGTAATTTGATTAATAAATTTGGTGAATGAAAATAATGCTGGGTACGATTCCCTATCTGCAAAGTTCGTTTTTAAAATTAGGGTTAAGTGTAGTTATTAGAAGTTAGCAATTACAATAATCAAGTAAAGATATTTAATCTAATTGAATTTAATGCACATCCTCAGTTCAAAATATCAATATCCGATGGATGTTCCATAAAATTTTATTAAGGATGGAATCAATGATATAACATATTGTTTTATTTGAAAATATCATAATGATCCAATAATCTTCAAAATGCTTTAGGCTAATAAATACTAGAAATCGATTACAAAAATGCAATCCATTTTCAATTTCAATTTTTTCAAGGACATATTTTTTTATAATTCTTGAGAAATTAGATGATTCATTTTCATATCAAAAGTGTAAACAATTGAAATATATTGATTAAACTTTTGAAAGACTTTGGAAAAAAACATTCATGGATTTCTAAATTCTATTCTTATTTGAGAAGCAGCCAAAAAATGTAAACAGCAAATTTTAAGGATGACGTTTGAGGCCATGTGAGATATTATTTTTTAAATATACAAAGTGTCTCACAGAAAAAAACCAAAATTCAAGTGTTTTATTCTAAAATTGTGACCATAACTTATGGCCATTTTTTGACCAATTACACTGTTGTAAAAATATGACATGGCTCATCCAAAATTTTGAGTGAGCCACGGACACCCATAATAATTTTTTATTGAACAAGTTTAACACAAATTTTTGCGTCAACTGACCCAAAAAAATTTTTGAGTTAGCCACTGAAACCATAAAAGTATTCCATTGAGCATGTTTAACGCAAATTATTGCATTAACTGACCCATATTTTTGCACTGACTGGAATTGTTGTAGAAACATTTTCTGTTAATGAACACAAAATTACTTTGCAACAACTAACGCATTTTTTTGCAACAGTGTAGCTTGTAGATACATGATCAAAGTTTGGGGATGAAAAGATGTATATTAAAACCCGAAGTAATGAATGATTTTTCTCGAAATAGGTTATATTTTTGAGAATTGTTCTCAAATATAACCGTATATAGATTTTTGTGACTTGCTGCTTCTGAAAATAAGAATAAATGTGATAGATCAATGAATGTAACAAAGAAATTTTCCCCACTTTTCTATTCACTCATTTATGATGTAATATCATGACTAATTGATTTTATAAGCGGAAAATGGGTTCCTTATATGCATGAAAGAATTCAATTGTTAAAATATGGGCGATTCAAAATGAATGCAATTCAGTTTTTTCTTTTATGCACTTTTGCATATGAAGTCGAAAGTTCGAAGTGTGAATCCTACTCACATTTTCAGGAATGTAAACATTTTTCAGAAAGATTGAGACTTTTAAAGATTTTATAGTTAGGAAAGTTCGAATTTGGTTTAAATTTTGCATAAATTCACATTAGAATTATATGCCGGAATCTAATTGAACTTATTAGAGCATAAAGGCGATTATGAACGTTTTTTATATCAATAGAGCTAGCTGTGAGACATAACTAATAAGGGAATTAAACAAAGAAATATTTAAATTGATCAGATTTACATTGTAAACAGGATAAAGAACTATTGACTTCTTTAATAATTTCAAATCAATTCCTAGAAGTTATTACAAACCTTGATTGTACGATTTTCTATTAATCTTCAGACTCAGAACTTCATTACAATGACAAAGAGTAACCTTCATATTGGCAAAAAATTGCAATTCTTCATTAATGTGCATGTTTTCTCTGACAATATTTTCTTGTGCGAAAATTCAAGTAGATGTGTTAGGTTCGACACAAAAATAAATTTGGAGATTATTTTCTAAAAGATAAGACATTTCTAAATACATCAATTTTGTTTATAAGAATACTTAAAATTGAGTTGAAGATCGAATTTTTCTTTTCCGATATTATGATTGGCACTAATATTATAAATTTTGAAAATCTGAAGATAATATTTTTGTATACGAGTTTACGAGTATACACTATTTTTGTGCTTGTAACGTAAGGGAAAATAAGTGATAATTTGAGAATAAAAAAGTGGTTCAGGGTGTGTTTTTGCAACACATTTTCAACGATTTCTCGAGTTTTATTTGACCAATTGAGGCATGTTGCATGCCAAAATTTGCACAATTAAATTCAAAAACTTTTTTATTTTATGACCCTATGCCAAAAAACGCAAAAAAATGGCGACTTTTGGCGATTTTTGATTTTGGCAATGAGGAGAAAAAAGGGGTTCAGGGTGTGCAATATAAATATGGAGGAAAAAGGGTGGTGCATGGTGTGGTTTTGCATTGCATTTTTGATGCTTTCTTCAGTTTCATTTGACCAATTAAGGCATGATGCATGCCAAAATTTGCACAATTAAATTTAAAAACTTTTTTATTTCATGACCCCAAGCCAAAAAATGTGAAAAAATGCCGACTTTTGGCAATTTTTGATGTTGGCAATGAGGAGGAAAAAGGGGTTTAGGGTGTGCAATATAAATATGGAGGAAAAAGGGTGGTGCAGGGTGTGGTTTTGCATTGCATTTTTGGCGATTTCTCCAGTTTCATTTGACCAATTGAGGCATGTTGCATGCCAAAATTTGCACAATTAAATTTACAAACTTTTTTGTATACGAGTTTACGAGTATACACTATTTTGACACGAAAAAAAAACGAAAATGTGCAAAATAATCCGGTGCAGGTGACTCAATCGCGATACGTTTTTGGCGATTTCTCAGAGCTCGTTTGA
>JAOWAT010111108.1:0-66990 GCA_028571025.1 Longipedia americana
TTATCAGCATAGTATTTATTTCCATTTAATTTCTCTGCTTTTTATTGCCTATCCCGCCATTTTAAAGTATTCAAAGGGCTTTGAAACCTTCTTTTGATTATTCTACTAGAAAGAGAAAAACTGCAAGTGGAAAAAAATAGTAACTTAAGCTTTGTTGAAATCAAATAATTATCTTGGCTTTTTTCACTCATTCGTTGAAACTGTAATCAAAGTGGCGTTATCTTCGAAAAAATTGTTTTAAAACTCTTGATTACTCTTAATTTCTTTCGAAAGTCTTGCAAATTCCTCGGGAGCTAACTTCATCCCAGAAATATTAAAAAACCCATCGGTTGCCAAGTAAATCTTAGAAAACAATTTTCGCTCGTAAGTGATAATTTATGGCTCCGACGACATTCCTTCACCACTCAATTTACAGGCTACATCCCCAAAAGAGCGTGAAAGACTCATTTCACCATTTAGTCTATATTTCTTTCCGCGTTTGATCAAGACTCCTCCACGCTTGATTGATGATTGGATTTCGGTTTCATTGGAAAAATTATGTTCAGAGTTGAGTGGAACAAGTTCATGATTGGCTCGAACTCCATAAGCGAGACTGTCGCCAAGATTGGCGACAGTTATAGTTTCCCCAATAATTGCAATGACCAAGGCAGTGCTGCCACTTCTTTGAAGAGTATAGTCGGAAGCAGTGAGTGAAAGAATTTCCCTTTCAGTTTCAATGAAAATTTATCTGATAGCAACATCTGTATTCGTTGAGAAAAGTCTATGTGACACGATTCTTTGTAGCAGGTATTTTTCCAACAAATTTGTAACGTATTAATCTCCGTGACCATCGAAAATTCCATAAATCTGGAAAGGTGGCGTGTTTCTTGTGCCATGTGGTTCTTCTATATAGGAGAACTTATCCAGATTGACTTTCCTGCTTCCAATTGTTGAAAATGCACTCATGAAAGGTGTCATAGAAATCGAAACGTTTGATGGAGTCTAGGCTTCCATTTGCTCGAAGGGTGATACTTTGGGAGTTTACAATGTGTTTTCAAGTAATTGCACATCGATGTTGAAATCGAAGTCTTAGATGTTCTAGATTTAGAGTTACTGGGACATGCGAAACCGTAAACAAATTATTATACTAAAAAAAGAATTAACAACAACTTTCTCAAAAAGTTCAAAAAAAAAAGAAACTGACGGAGAAAGATTTTTATGATCAATTCTTTACATTTTTCCTGATTTATTTGAGACTATTTACAAACTTGTTGAGTTACTGAGAAGTCATTTCTAGGTGGATCGAACTTTCACTCTCCCCTTACCTCCCAATTATTAAAGTGAGTTTTATTAAAACTCTTTTCTTGTGAGCATTGGTATTACAGCTAAATACCGTCTAAATTACCGAAGAGATACCAATATTTTCCAATCATAGGATAATAAATAGGCTGACCCGAGAAACATCTACTTTCGAAGAGTCTCTCTGAAAATGTCAGTTATTTTGGCTTTTACTGCTTTGAATAGAGGTTTGACAACGGTATCCGGTACCCCTGCTTGTATAAAGACATTTTGAAGCTATTATTTGGTAGTTGCCGAGTTCTTGACGACCATATGGCACAGTTTTTCAACCAATTACTCTGCCTCAAGTATCTGACCGTAGTGATTGACCTCGGGATATTTTTTCAGAAATGACATTGGAGTATCATACAGAAAACTGTTCAGAATATCGTTGTAAAACTGATATCACCTTGATATTTACTGCTTCCAGTGTCTGAACATCCTCCGTGAAAATTGGATTTTCAGTTTGGTTGGATTGTTATTCGTTGTCTTGCTACTACATTTACCCTTTTTCCTTATGTATGAGTTTATATGATTTATGCAGAGTAAAAATATAGAGCATATCAAATTTTGGAAAATAGTCGCTAGTTACACCAATAACTACTAACTAACAAGCATATTTTCAGCCTAATTGTCAGTTCTTTATTTATATTAACAGAATTCATCTATTATAATATATAATTGATGGCAGACGAGAAAAAGGTGGTCCAAAAGAAGGAAAAACCGGGCCAAAACGACAAATACTACAAAATTAAGGCAGATTTCAACTACCTCCGTAGCTACAACTATAAAATCACTAAGTAAATTGGGCGCGGAGGGTACGGTGTTGTTTACAAAGTAACAATATGCTTCATTTCAGGCAACAAATTTGTCAAATCCTGAGAACCAGTGCGCCATAAAGATCAACTTCAACACTGTCTCCAGATAATTGATTTATGCGGAGATGGCGTTCTTGATCTTGGTCAAGAATAAGTAGAACTTGCCGAAGCTAGTCAACCTCTTTGTGCATCATGACATCACCCACATTGTTCTGGAATACTTCAAATTTCGTCCTTTCATTGTAATTTACATTTAACGAAGACTTTCTTCAATACTTTTAGCATTGAAGACGTAAAACACTACATTTATTAATTGCTGATAGGACTCAAAAATTTAAAAGACCTTGGAATTTATCACCGCGATATCAAACCCGGAAATTTTCTTTATAACCCGTAAACCAAAAGGGGAATGATTATTGATTTCGGGCTGGCGTAAATTGACCCGAAATACCCGGAAAGACTGAACGAGAAACTGAAGAAATTGAGAGAAGAGGGAAAAGACACTTCAGAACTCTAGGAAACAATGAAAATTTATAAGAGACTGCTGTAATGTCTGAAGATAATCGGGCGAAATAAAATAGGGACTGAGACGTACATGCCCTTAGAGTCAATTCTTCACCATTCCCACCAAACCTACCAATCGGATATTTGGCCCGTGGGAGTAATTCTTTTACAATTTGTGGCTCGTAAATACAACATTTTCAATAACGTCAGGATGATCAACAAACCCAACAACATAAAGAACTATTACTACATCAACTACATTATAGAACTGGCCAATTTCTTTGGTGATGGGGTTGTTGATCAGTGTAAAAATTTGGGTTATTAGCTAAAACTGCCTAAAGACATAGAGCAAGTTGCCTTTCGAACCATTGCTATGATGTAATTTTTTTTTAACTGTAGCGACGGGTATAACGATGTGCTTGAGGATCTCCTCTATCAAATGCTGGATTTGAACCCCGATAAAAGAATCACTGTTGAAAATTCCATCGCCCACCCCTTCTTCGATTCCGTAAGGGAAGAGCACGATAAGAATTTAAATCTGGTTTGATTTAATCACTCGTCTCTTGAATTATTATCGACTATTTTATTTGTTCAGTGGTTCGTTACTTTTTTATTCAGGAAATGGTTTTATCCGATAAAAACAACTATTTGTTGTTTTTCCTTTTCTGATGATTTCTTAACCCGGATTTTATTATCAAAGGTTTATCGACCCAAACGCTCTCGATTAAAAATATGAAGTCTTATCGTCTACAGATCACAAACCATCCCTATGAAATCCGTATTGAAGGCTAAATCGAACTAGAATTTCCTAATATCTCCTCTTCTTCGCGATATTGGAATTTAAGAGTGGAAGGATTCGATTTAAATTTATATTATTATATTCTTGCTCGTAAACCCATGTCTTTCCAAGAATTTCAAGGCTAAACTTTCACTCAAAAGAAATAAACAGAGGACATTTCCACCAGACCCAGTTTCTTTTTCGAGGACAATGACCCATATTATGAAGTGGAACGCGCTTTTCAAAGAGATTTTCTACAGCCTGAACTTGAGGATATTCTGTAGTGTGAAGCCTATGATGACGATGATTTAACCGAGGAGAAGGAAGTTATTGATGATTCTGAGAGGCTAGCCCCCGAACTTCTGCAGACCAAGCCAATAAAGAAGCTGACAATGAAAAACAATAACCTCCCAAAGTTCCTTATTAGAATCTTTCTAAAGGAAGCCTCGGCCTTCGTAGAGAGCCAAGGCATTGAAGACTACGATTTCAAAAGACTTTAGAATATCGACAAGGATCTCAAGTCACGGGGAGCCAACATCTGGACCACAAAAGACTTGATGAATGTTTTTGGCTCGGGATAAGACTTTAACCGTTTCAGGAGGATCAACAGGCTGATCATGAACCGCACTTTGAGGAAAAAGCTCAAAGATGAGGTTATCAACAACTCCAAAGTGAGGAGATCGAAACTATCATCCTTGATTGCATCAAAGGTGTATGCTCTTCGCCTACGTTCCGCTGAACTCGCAAAGAGGGTGCAATCAAGGTGAATCCATGATTCATTAGAAAAATAATCTATTATTTAATTCAAAAATTTCCCCTCCACCCATGTATACTTCTTTGGTGCATTAAACTAACAGTCATTCAAAGAATCACTCAAATAAATTTTACTCGTGTGATAATAGAAATCGCATATTTTTTTCAAAACTAAATAAATATCATAGAGGAATGTAGAAGTCCTTGTATTACTATGACGTTCCTACTTCTTCAAATTTCAATTTTCGCTATATTTGACTTGATATTTCTTTTTTTTGTATTAAATTTTCCAGATATTGCTTCCATTTTTGTAATAGCTTCTTCCCAGATCCCACCATAAGCTGTCCAGGGAAGGCGTCTATGATCAAATCAACCAATTTAATGGCGTTGAGATTCTGCCGTGCTTTCCAGCATAGTGCAAGGATGATTGAACTGTCGATGAGTTTGGACCGTCTAAGAGTCGTGATTATATCAACTTCATCGCTAAATAAGGTCATTCAAATACTAATCTTTGTCCAGCAAAGCAAGTAAAGACTTAATGGTGTATTACTGATTATTTTTAGTCAAATTCTGGAGACTTAATTAAGCAGCTTTGACAAATTCCTCAGCGCTGAGAGATGGTCTGGCTTCGAGAACTTCGAAGGTCTACGAATAGTTGGTATTTTCAGGAAGGGATTCCTGAGCTGTTAGCAACGACTACTCTTCGGTTTGTTTGAATATACCGTGTTTTAGTTGTGACGGGCTTGTTTTAGTGAAATTCAACATTAAAAATATTATCAAGTAACAAAGAGGGGGGAAGAAGTCGTAATTCCGATGGGGCGTATAAAATCATTTCCACATATTTGACCCTTTTGCAGATGGAATAGATCCTGATTTATTATTTGTCCCTCTGAACTCCTGCTGAAACTAAATATCGG
The DNA here is from genome assembly GCA_028571025.1 of Longipedia americana. Classification (NCBI taxonomy): domain Eukaryota; kingdom Metazoa; phylum Arthropoda; class Copepoda; order Polyarthra; family Longipediidae; genus Longipedia; species Longipedia americana. The sequence continues at coordinate 5,088 of JAOWAT010111108.1, forward strand.
TCTTGACATTCTTAATACTCTGCGGAGACATTCCCAGCAACTGATAATATTAGGCAACCTGTCTAGGAAGTTACTAAAGCACTTATCTGGCCAGTTCTACTCCATTGTTCTTAAATTTCCTGAACTACACAAACTGCACCAAATCTCTTGTAGTCCTATTCCCTTTGCTGTCTCTCATCTGACAATCGTCGTCATCCAACTCATCCATAATTCCAAAATCTCCATTTCCAACTCCAACGATGATGATCGACAAAGGGAGTCGACAACATGCAATCAGCTGATCAATCACCTCCCTCTTGTCATGAATCTCACCATCCGTAAGAATAAATAATATCATGTACTGGTTATTGTCACCTTGGAAAGTTTTGCATTATTTCATTGCTTAATCCAGCAGTCCGCTAAATCTTGTTGGACCTGATATAACCAAGACATATACCTCCAAACTATAGGAAGGGAATGCATTGATGGTACGCTTGCATTATACCGTTGAATTGGAAAACATTGGGGTTCATCTCGTTGCCGTTCAGCGGAAAACAGTGATGAACTTTACCATTTGAGTCGAAGTTTGGCATTCGGACTTTCGCTCCAAAACCAAATATAGGAACAAGTTTGTCAGTATCATAGTCAAGAAGGATTTTAGAGACTTAGCCAAGTGCTTCAGCATATTGACTCGGTCTTCCATTTCCCATAAAATGCAAGGAATTTGGAGCTCTCGCTATTCCATTACTCGCGGTGAAGTCAATGCAAGTCACTAAAGCTAGTTGCAACCCAGCTTCAATATAATCTCCAAACTCATACTTAGTAAACTTATGAACTCTTTCTATGATCAAATTCCCATGGTTTTTGCCGTTTTTAGTTAACAATGGAAAGGCTTTGTTATTCTGAACCTAGCTTAATCTGATAAGAGCTGACCCAAGCAATTAATGCCCTCCGGAGTTAGAATAATCGTAGAATTTAACCTCAAAGGGATGATTTTAGTCATTACGACATAGCCTTCTTTCTGAAAGTTTAAAAGGTTTGAACCGCGGATTGCAGTTGAGGTCGACTGTTTAGCTTTCATAAACAAGCATCTCATCTTTCTATCTTTGCCTGAATACTCTGAAAAAGGGAGAGGTTCCTCCAAAGCAGCAAAGAGTGGTTAGATCAGGAAGGTCACTGGCTCTAAAAGTGAGCTAAACCTGCTTATTATTATTTTTCTGAACTTTGTCGCATCGAATTATAATTTTTCCCTGTTACTTATCTTTTTTCATCAGAGGTCTGATGATACCGTTATCAGGAGACCCGAAGACCTAGCCGACTGTGGTATCTGCAATTCCAACGAGTTTCGGGGGTTTGTCTTGATGGTAGATTTCATAATGAAGCTTCTGGCGAACTAAAAACAGTTAAGTCTCTAAATACTTTCGAAGAAAAAATCGATTATGACTGTCTCAGCGTAATTAGGATTAAGATCGTTCCAGTATACCTTTGTTTTAAGAATTTATTTTGGAGCGCGACCGAACTACTATATTTTTATCACCAGGAAAGAGTCCGTTACTGTGAGAAAATCCAAGTCCGCTAAATTTCTGCAGCTCACCGACAGCTCCAATTTTTACGACTCCTCGTCACTCATGAGAGAATCTGCTCTATTGGGCATTTACATCATGACTAGATTCTGAATCGACACTTATAATATTTAAATAATATCTGGACAGCCAGGAACATGAAAAATAAAGCATTGATTTTCTGATTTACCTTCTGAATAAATGATCAGAACAAATATAATTCTATCGAGTTTATGTTTTGTTAAATGGGTTTATTTGAGTCTTTAAAAGAAATGCTATAAATAAAACATCTCAATCAAATAGGCGTGATTTTTCAGAGATTTTATCATTTCTTATGTCTTCGTATGCCATCTATGACTATTGTTCTTGACTTTACAAAGGAATTATATCTCAAAATTACTCTGTACTTAGCATTTTAGGGCACCAATAACCCTTCGAATGAATAGTCTTCACTTTTACTTCGATTCAGTGATTTTGCGAACCTTGCACAAATAAATACTCGACACCAAGAAAACTTTAGAGAAAATCAAAATAAAGAATTGGCAAGAACCCCAAAAAGACCTTTGCCAAGAATATTTTTCGAGTAGGAGATAATATCACGAATAGTATAGTTTTCAAGACGAAGTAGATCGAACAGTGAACAAAATGAAGTGCAGAAATTGACCGAGTTGAGAGTAAATCGGGAGTTTTCAGAAAATCGATTATATTTATTTTGAAGCATATCAAGATGAGCAGACACCGGGATGAACGGCAGGAAAAGGTCATCAAAACATCTGAAACTGACCATTACTTCTCAGATCCATTGCTATCCTTCTAGCAAGCAGTTAACTTCCTTGAAGATGAAAGCATAATCCAAAGAAATACTGATTCTAAATTCGACGCTCCATAGATTGAGGACTCCTAAGAGCATTTCAGAAACACGAGTAGTCCACAATAGGGCGACATTTCTCAGCCTTAGCCTTAAATTGACAGATATGTTCAGCCATAAACCCATGAACATTAAGCTGAGCCGGAATTTAAGCTTGAATAGCAAAACCTAAGGAGAATAACCTTAAAAGGAACTAACGTCCCGAAGTTCTTAGTAAGAACTTTTAGGGATTGTCTTAAGCAAGATAACTGTCCTTTTCAACAGGAATACAACGATATCTAAATGGAACAGTTAAACAAGTTTTTAATTTCGGTATCGGGTCGAGGAAAGAACTACTTCAATACGGCGAATCTTGTGAGGATGTTCGGGAAAAATCGCTCCGATACAAAAATTACGTCTATAAACCGAAAAGTTCTGAGGAGAATCATAAGAAAAGGTCTTCGTTCACGTGTGATATAGAAAAACAACATCAAAAAAAAGAACAAGCTATCTCATTTGATAGCAGTCAAAATCTATTCTCTTCGATGCATGAATGAGACTCTCATTGAAAGAGTGGAATACAGATGAATCCCCCATAGCAGCATGATTGGTAGTGTTTAATTGTTCTTTCTGTTAAGGTGTATTTTGCGTCACTTTTATTTTCAGTTTGTTTTAAGTTTTTTATCGTTTATTATCGTTGGAAAGCAAGTAGACTTGCTTAGAAAAAGCAAACTAAACAACTAAAATCTTTCTAAGTCAGATGTAAGCTTTCCTCGTGTTTTTTGTGCACCTATCGGGGGAGAACTGACTTTATAAATGATGCCTTATGGAACGCTATTTTTGCCAAGGGATTTCGAAAAAAAACTTTGGACAAACGTCAACTATTGACTTTTGATGATTGTCCTATTGTTCTTCGGGTGAGAGTGCATAGCTTTACCAGAGTTATATGCATAGATGATAAAATAAATGTTCTAAAGATAACAATTTGATCATATTGAATCTCATTACTAATAACTCTTTTTTATTGTCACGGAATACCCTGGAACAAGGTCTCACCTTGGATTCATCAAAACCCTGTAGCCCGTTATCAATTTTACTACTTAGTTATTTAATAATTTTTAGAGACTATCATGATTTTCAATCGAGGAAAAATATCGAATGTAAAAATGTCTTTAAAAGGGTGCTTTATCACCCGCTACTGCCGAAAAAAGTTAATATAAATTGTTTTATTTACAAACTTGGGAAAAGAGGCACTAAAAAAGAGCAAAAACTATTGTAAAAATTAGAAAATAATCAAATGGATTTGGTCAGAACAATAGCATATATCAACCAGTTCTCGCGATTAGAGTAATGATAATTATTTAAAAGGATATATACTGTGTGGTCATAACAGAAGATGTCTTTAGAAGATTTCGAAGTTCTTATTAAGAAGTAATAAGTGTCAACCCGAGGAACTTTCTTCTTCGATGAGGAGGAACCAGAATAGGTGGACCTTGCCTTCCAACGTGATTTTTTGTAACCGTAACTGGAAGACATCCTTGAATGCAACTCCTTAAACCACTAGGGGAACGTTCAGGAGGAAATATTCGATTTATAAGTTGAGGATATTCAGAAGACTGAGCAAACAGTCGAATCGGCTAAATGTTCTGAGGAGGATAGAACAATCCATTATCAAGTTTTCAAAAATAAATCAATCAGAAAGATTACCACAAAAAACACCAACCTTCCCAAATTTCTGATCAGAATATTCCTGAAGGAAATCGACTCCAATATCAGGGAAGAGGGAATTGAAAATTATGATTTTAACAAACTCAAAAGCATCAAGAAGGAACTCAAGTCCAGAGGGTCCAATATTTGGAACACCAAAGACATGGCCTCAATATTCAGTCAGAAGTAAGGGAAAACATGCTATTCCAAAGCAAATAGAAAGGTCATGCATAATGTTCTCAGAAAGGAGCTCAAAAAAGAAGTGATCGACAACAACTACCTGAGAACGACCAAACTGTCATCCATGATTGCCTCAAAAGTGTACGCTCTCAGACTGAGATCCGGAGAGCTTGCTCAGAGAGTTCAATCAAGATGAATGACTGATTTATCAAATTCCTTATATTCTCTGAATTTCGATATCTACTCTGAAACGTTTCTTAGCATACAAGAACAAAAATATTGTAGAACCAATCATATCCAAAATAAAAGTAGTTTTTATGAGTAATTTTATTTCAAAAAGTAAATATTTTTAGCTGTAGAAATGACAATTAATTTTTTTCGAATAACTTCGATACTTTTAAAATGTAAGACAAAAAAAAAGAGATCAGCGAGTATTTGACGTCAACTGTCAATGTCTTTATACAACCAATGGTCTATGAACTTGTTAAGAAGAGACCAAAAGACGCCCCTGCCCATGCCCTCGACTGGCTTAAAGACTACATCAGTATTTACCCAGTAATTCAGATAAACAAAAGAAAAAAAGTCAAAACAACTCTGACTCTGATTCTGAGAGTTAGGAGGTGCCTTTCGAAGAAAAAAAGTCAACAAAGAATAAAGTCAAGGGCAAAAAAATCAGTCATAGTCGGCGAGCAATTTCATAGGAAGTGTATGGAAGATTCCATCAGAAGTAAGAATTCAAACCAAAAGTGATTGAAAAGTCAGAAGATGCTAAAGTGCTCATCTTGAGTCTTATAAGAAACTCTGTTTTCTTTCAAGGCTTGGATAGACATGACTAAGAAGTTGTAATTGACGCTATGGATGAAAAAAAAGTGGAACAGGGATAATTCCTAATAAAATAAGGCGAAAACGGCGATCATCTCTTTATTGTCCAGGAAGGATAGTACTAATGCACCAAGAGCATCAATGAAAAAGACTTCTATTTGAAAACCTACAGTCATGGAAGCGCTTTTGGGTAGTTAGCTCTTCTTTACAATGCGCCCAGAGCAGCAACTATAAAATGTATAAAACCAGGAGTTCTATACGTTTTGGATCGTCAAACTTTCAGCCATATCGTCAAAAATGCAGCCTCCAAGAAAAGATAGTCTCACCAAGGCGTCATGGGAAGAGTCTAAATATTTTCAGATCTAAGCTCGACGGAAAAGTACTTTTGAATTTTAACCCTAGGTAGCAATTTATCGATATTCTAAAAGAGGAAAGATATGACGAGGGGCAATACATTATTACACAAGGATAATCGGGAGACAAGTTTTACATCGTTATTTCTGGGAAGCTCGCGGCAGAAAAACAAGAAGATCCAAATGAGCCCCCCAAAATCGTGTATAACTACAAATAGGGAGATTATTTCGGAGAGTTATCTTTGATTCACGACATCAACCGACAAGCCAGTGTCAAATGCCTGACCTCAGTAAGGGTAGCCTCGATTTAAAGAGACAGCTTCAAGAGAATTCTCGGGAATCTTGAGGATATCCTCAAAAGAAACGAATAAAGATACAGAGTCATCCAATAAAAAATGATCGGCTGATTCAAATTAATCACTCTGTCTTTGAATCATTCATAATCGTATTAGCGTTTGAAAGCATCAGTAGTATCCGATTGATTGCTGTCTGAGACATTTTTTCTTTGGTTTTTAGGTTGAGCCTTTCCTAGTTGCCGCCCTAGGACTAAAAATATTTCCATTATGAGGCACACTGTCTCTTAGCTAAGATAGTTCTCCCTCAAACTAGTTCTACTCTTCGATTTCAGTGTTATTGGGTTGTTTCTTTATGGTGCTAATCAAGGGAGATGCATTTCCTACATAGGATTATATTTAAAGTACCATTTTACGAACGTAATTTTCTCATTTTCCGTCTTTCGAGAATAGAATCATGTTGCTTTTGTATATCACTCTAAATGGTTTTCTGAATATTATCGAATTTTATTTCGGCCGCCTGAACCATTTCCCTTACTTTTTTAGAGTCACATTGTTCTTTGTTAAAAAAGATCTGAAGGTCATACTAGTTCCGCCTTTCTTTTTCCTGTGCGAGATTTGACTGCACCAGATACCCATTTTTATCCTCATTGGCGAACTGCTTCTTTGAAGCCCGATGCAACTCCTCTACGATATGTTTTTTTGTCATGGTGCTCTGTATTTTCTTATTAAAAAACATAAATCTCTGATCAGCCACTCTCTAGAGAGCTTCTACTGCAATCTTAGTCTATTGTATGGTTACCATATACAATTCAATAAGTTTTGTGATATTTTTGACTTTGCTCTACTATTGCTATTTTGATCTTTCATGATAGTCTATTTTTTTATCGATTTAGATTTCTAAGTACATGACTTCATAGGCAAAATTGGGATAGGTTTCTTCAAGAGTTCTTTTTCTGCGTTATTATTTAAAATACAGGGAATCGCAACTATACTGAGTGAGCATTTTTATTATTTTATTGAATTTCAATCAAAATCAATCATAAAATATTTTCTTCAAATTGATACCTCATCCAATACGTAATCATAATGGACAATTACCTACCTCTCGAAAATACTTTACTCATCGCATTCTGACATAAGATTTCTCCTTTTGAAATGTTGAGGACATGACTCTTCTGACAGTCATTTTGGAAGTCGCTTTGGCAGTAATTTTTGCTGCTAGCTTTGACGATGATAGCCTCGAATTGCTGCTTTCTATCAAGAATTTTGGAACAGAGCTGTCATCAACCTCTTTTTCGTCGGATTGAAGCAATTTTTTATACTAATTGACTGATTTTTGTTTTGACCCAGTTTTTTAATCAAGAATCCTTCTCTTTTGACTAAGTTCTTCCATTTCTCGGATATAACTCTAATCAGGAGATTTCCTCTTAAATTTCATTCCATACAAGTTTTTTGCCCTAGTTTCCAGATCCTCGACATTTTTCTTCAACCCCTTCACCCTACTTTTGTTAGAATACGCGTTGATTGGTAAATAATAATGCTTATTCTGCATTTTCATCTAGATCCTCTTCATTTAGTGCCACCCCTTCTGAGTCTTCGCAAAGGCAGTAGGGAGGGGGAATTTGCAGAGGGATGTAGTTGCAGTTCGGACGTTTCTTTTCTTTGTTTACTGTACAAAAGAAAACGAATCTCTATTTTACGATGCTTCTTTCTTCTCAGGAACTTATATTTTAATCATTTCGGCCTTTAATTTATCCTACTTCTCCTAATCGTAGCTCTCCAACCCCAGTGCCATCCGATTGAACTTTTTTATCTGATTTTACTCTGTGTCTATTTCCTGTTGACTTTCATTGTGGTGAATGGAATTCTCCCGGGCGAAGGTATTTTTAAACGAGGCAGAAAGGAAAGTTGTGAATAGGCTATCGAATTCAACAGTGTGCTTGTGAGTATGTTTCTTCCATTTTTTATCATAAGCTATTAACTTTAGCATATCCTAAAAACTTGACACTTTCGCTTCCATAGATTCTGATGGAGACTATACTGTAAAATAATAGCTACTTTCACAATCTCCTCTTTTTGCTAATGTAGCCTCACAAAATTGTCTAGCCATTTTATTCGGTTGGTTGTAGCATGGCTTTCATTTTTTCTATTTGCAGTATCTCTCATGGAAATAATCCTAATAGCAAAAAAATACATGAAGTTCGTATTAGCAATTTTTACTCGATATTACAAAATCTTAAATACATACGATTAACCAAAAAGAACATGAAATGAGTTCGAAACAGCTGAAAAAAGATAGTAATAGCGACAAAGAAATCCAGAAAAGGAGTTCTAATTGCGTCAAAAATACGAATTAGTACTGTTAGTTTTACATCAAGTATCGCCGAGAACAATCGAAAGTTAAATATCTCATGAAGTAAGTGTTTCGCAATTCAGATACATCAATGTGCTATAGACTGAGCTCTAGCAACGAGGGAGAAAACCGTCTGAGGATCGAAGAAACAGATCTAAAACCAAAAATATTATCAAATCTAGCAGCTAAAATAACGTGCTCTCTAAGTACTTGAGAAGTTAAACTGTTCGATATCCTATACATACAAAAAGATAAATCGGAAAGTTTAGAAACCCCTAACCTGTACAGAATAAACGCCAACCCTTGATTTTTTAGGCGAAAATTGCGACTTAAAATTAGTTTGATCAGCTAATTGCAGCTCTCCAAGTAAAAAATCGCTAACATTAGGCAACGCAGTCCATCGAATAAAAAAAGAAAATCAGGAAGCGAATATCATTGCTGAATAAAAATTAAAAAGGATAATATTACCAGTGAGTGATTTATGACTACCATTTTTTTTGCCAGCCTAATCATACTTTTAAGCTTTAGAAACCATCAAGTGTCTTCCCGCGTCAACGAAAGTAGCATTATTTTTTACTTTCGCTTTCATTACCGATCAGAATGAATAAGACTCTTATTATGTGTGGTTTGCTCGAATTCTTTTTTCATAACTAATTTCATATCGTTTAAATGTTCACTCTCAAGGTGCAGTACAAAAACATAACCTTCAATCTGGGCAAAGAACTCAAATCTTTGGATTCAGTGAAGCAAGACATGGTCAATCGGTTCCCAAAAGACTTTAAAGATGGAGTTTACTTTTCCTATCAAGGGAAATCAGTCATATCGTTCTAAGACATATAAAAAATTGTTCAGAGTAATAATGCCTCCTCGATAAAAATCGAAGCGGATTCCAAACCTTTGGAAGTCCCGTAAGCAAAGGTCTAAAAAATCGTATAAGAAAAAGTTGTATAAGAAAAAATTGTATAAGGAAAAATTGCGGAGCCGGTAAAAGAGGAAAAGGTTTAACCCAAAAAGAAGAACTTCCTCACCAATAACCTCAGAAAGAGAGTTGATGCGTTGGCAAAGAAAATTAAAAATAAACATTCTGTGGAATATTTGATCTAGAAATTCAGAGAAATGGGAATAACCGAGGAAAATGCTCACTAAATTGCAAATTAATTCCTTCTCGAAATCATTACCACACTCCAAGGGTATATGGCTTGATATCTGAATAGATGCTTTCATTCTCACGATTTATTTTTTTGGTTATAAAGCGCAGCTATTTCTTTATATATAGCGATTAATAATATATTTACAACTCTCAAAAGTTCAAACAAGGCATAAAAATGGCAAAACCCTTACATTTGGCTCACGTTGCTATTCCAATTTTCATTTCGACCCTATATCTCTACTTCATCTTCTTCCTGGTTAGATCTGTCTAATTTAGAGTCACTCTTTCACTCCACCTACTGTTTTGTCGGTATTCTTCGTAATTCTACTTTTTTTCTACGCAATTTCGTGCTATACTCTGTTTCACTCTCGTCCAGGACATTTGACATACAACATTGCTTCTAATCGAATGGGAGTTGAGAAGATTTGCGAATATAAGAGAAATTAGGAGAGAAAACATGAAATCATGCTTGCAATTGAGTCAAAAAACATTAAGAAGAGTTAATATCAAAAGCTCCAAACGTTTATTTATGTTTAATTCAGAGAGTATGCTCAACTGTACCTTGAATATTCCTTCTGTGATGTTTGTTAATTGGTAAGAGTCCCGCGAGCCCATCACTGCGATCAATGTGATCGTTGCATATTGAGGAGATAAAAGCACTCTTAACTAATTGGAGGTTGTGTAGGATAGAAAAATATGAAGTAATTCATACAATATCTTTTCATTGCCGTAGTAATTCTTTTTGGTTAGTTAGGTAAACATAACATACATGACCATTACTCTCATTTTCATTATAATTTTTCAGCACGATTAGCTGGAAAAGTTTGGGAATTTGGCTTTGGTTTCCTTTGCCGTTTTGGAAATGACTTTGGGCACGTCTTTGGCTCTATTTGTAAAGTAGTTTATCATTTCCTATGCTAATGTTAGGGATAATCTAACGTAAACATAGAAGAAAATGTACATTTTGGATGGTAAGTGTATTTGTTTAACTCAGCATAGAACAATCCCTTCAAAAGAGAAGACTATTATCACAGTCTTTTTAAATCTATTTTAGACTTTATTAGAGTTGGAAATGGACCCCATCCTTCCTACTGGCTTTAACTTCAGGAATAAAACTGAAATTGATCATTTTTTAAAAGTTTATTTTCGAAAAAATCATTATTAGAATATCATTGATGATTAGTGAATTAATAGTAAAAGCTCAGAAGAAGTTTTTTCTTGGATTGAGTGGGTTAAGTTTCCTTTCCAGAAGACTTTATAAGTGAGCATTCGCTTTTAGGTTGAACTGTGCTGATCTAAAATCCTGATGGTTTTATTTTTCGTTCTACCTGTTGGTTTTTGGATGTTGCCTTGTTGAGGCAGATCTCAACAAATTTTTTGTGCTACTCTTCCTTCTCAAAAGATTTTAATTGCTCTCGTTCCTTTTTATCTGGAGCAAAAAATCGTTTTTTTCGCTGTTCTGTTTCAGTACAGTATTTCGGGGAATATTTTTCACTGACTTTGTTCTACCAAGCCTCTATCTCTAACTCTATAACTATCGATGCTCAAATTTCTATCTTTACTTCAAATGCCCGTTGTGATCAATTGTCGCATGTTTCTTTAACGTATCTGTCGATAGCTTTCTTTGTTTCCTAAAAAACACGGTTTAAGACTTTCTGTTAACTCTTTCTTACTTCGAAATCTCATGATTTTCCCTGTAGATTTTATCCCAATTCCCTTGAAGTTTTAACTGACTTTTTCTCCGAACAACCGATTGGCAAGAGTTATGGTTTGCATTCTATTTATTCACAAGAACGCTTCTTCTTTGACTGCCGCCTCTAGTCTTTCCGCTAGATTTTCTAACCTTGTGAGATTAATTTTTTTACTCCCTAGATATAGTCTGATTACTGTTTCCTTTACTGTTCTTATCCTTCTTTATTAAATTCCTTGAAAACTTTCTCGTTCCCATCCCGTTTTTGAGTCTCAATTATTTTTACCTTTCCACTTGATTGCGGTTACTGTGTCTCTGTTACTTCTAAAGAGTCGGTATTAAAATCCTTTTATTCGTCATAGTTCGCCTAAAAAAAGTAGTTCTCTATTTCGAAGGATATACTGTATATCTAAATTTGTCTTTTTTGTGAGAGCTCTACCGCTGTCTTTATCTCTACTTCTCATGCCTTTTATAGTACGCATCGAAATCAGCATCATCTTCGTGAATTGACTTTATATTAGAAATCTAGTCCGGTAGTACCAAGTGGCATTTACGCTTCTAATTTTTTAGATTATGACGATTTTCCCTTTCCTGATCATTGTGTCGTGGAAACTACTTGCATTTCTTAAAATTTTTTCTTTGATTTTGTGCTTCTTGAACATTCGCACAAAACAGTTAGAGAAACTGAGTGTCTGAAGTGCTATCTCTCTCGAGCGATCCGAGCATATCGCTATACTTGGACTTTTTTTGTGATATTTCAGTAGCAGTGTACGAGGACTAACTTTTCTGGGTTGTCATGGATATCCCCTGTTCCTCTTTCAACTCCTACTTCATCCTCTTGTAATCTAAATGCCGATATTTGTTGTAGTATCTCAGCAGTATCTTCTCAATGGGAGGATCAAAAACTCTGGGGATATTTCTGTGGTACTTGTAGTACTCGGTCAAAGTATGAATTTTATGGTTGAACTAGTTTGTAGCATATGACCTTCGCATAAACTCATCGTTTTCGGTTTAAAACGCAGCTTCTCTAAGAATCACCCAACTGTAGAGATCCCTTTCCTCGATAACCAAGTTTATGCTTCTAGCATACTAAACGTTAGCATGAGACAAATGTCTTTATGACACTTTATAAGGGAGTTTAGCTTTGTTCTACTTCATTCCGAATTTTTCGATGATCTGGTGCTCGCTTTCAAGCCCGGGCAGGTAGTTCATATTCGTTATAAACTTTAACTTTGTATAATCGTAAAGAGATTTAATTTATCTTACCAAAATATAACAGGTTTCCCTTTTCAGGATAAAAAAATGCATGCAGACAACACTAATCGAACTATTGATCAAATTCAAAACTATTATTTCTGAATGAACAATGTTTCTACTTCAAGCTAGACATCAAAATTGCATAATTAAAAATATTTCGAATGTTTGATTTTACCATAACTGGCTATATTTCAGGAGTATTACACCCATTTTTATTCAATCGTTAAAATGAATACAAAACAGGAACAACAAGTTTCAAAAAAGAAAAGCAAAATATCACCCTCTAACCACACCTTGGTTCGAGTAAGTCAATCCAAAGGGAAAGTAAAAACATAAAATTCTCCCCCACGATCTCTCAGCAAGTAGCAAATTAAAAATACCATTAAAAAAATAGTTTACAACCATAATAGCTCTGGAAATGGAAATCGTCCGAGCAGAAGTCAGCTACAACCAAGATAAGAGTCGAAAAGATCACGCAAAATCCGCAGTAGACTGGAAATATCCATTCCTAATGCATAAAATTCGCTGACGCCGAAAAGTTTTAATAATCAAAATAAGTTTGGAGATCGACAGGTTCAATCCACAAAAGCTGCCGATAACAAAATGTTTTCGAGTTCTGGGAGATATGGTAACGAGTTTTTAATACCTAGTTAGACCTAAAAAAACTGTTTTATCCTAAAACTCATCAATAATCAAAGGAAAAATAGCAAAGACACTCTGAACATAGAACTCATTCCTACAACAAAGATTCTTTCAAAATAAAACAGCATTCTCCATCAAGCAAGAATCGGAAATAGTTCATTAAGATAAACCGAGAATAAGCCACAAAATTGTCTCGTGAGTAATAATTCGATCCTAGGGCCGTACTCACCGCCTAATAATATGAAAAGTTTGGTGATAGATTCCCCTAGAAATTCAGAAGAGTCGCGTTACTTGGAAGGGGAGGGTTTAGTGTAGTTTGGTTGGGTATCCACCGATCTACAAAAAGGAAGTTTGCAATCAAACAAATTCTCACAAAAAATCCCCACTAAACTCATCTCAAATAAATTTGGTTCGGGTCTTACTTCTTCGACAAAGGGGGAGACCCACGCTAATAGTTCTAAGAACACATCGGAATCAACAACATCTGCAGACTCTACTCCTACTAAATTAAAAGTTTAGATTCATGGCTCTATTACTAAGTTTGTGAAGAGTCTCTTGGATCCTGCCTTTTTTAGTTAAAAGGATAGAACAACAATAGCGAAAGAAGTTACAAAGTAATTTATTTTTTCGAAGTAGATTCATTACAAATAGTTCATTTACAAGATAAAATCTGACATCAACGAACTCAAGTATCTAATCATCGAGGTTTGCAAAGCATTGCATCTAATAAACAGTCACAACATAGTTCATTCGGACTTAAAGACTTAAAACATACTTTTGAAGACTAGGAAGTAACAAAACACAGGTTAGCCTTTCGTCAAATAGCTCAAACTTATAGATTTCGGTTCCAGTTTTCTTTTTACTAACCTGAAACAGTTCTCAATGGCAACTCCGTAGTATATGCCTCCATAAATCCTGAACTACATCCTCTTTCAAAATAAGTTAGAGTACGATGTGCTGATGCTGAACAAAATGGAAAAGTACAAAAATCCCTGGGTTGTGGACATTTGGAGCTTAGGCTGTATAATCCTGTAGATTGTCAGTGGACTCCCCCTATGGATGAGCTTACCAACCAGGATCTAAGGGCTCAGTCAAAGAGCAACTGGCTTGTTCGCAGTCAAGGGAAGGTTGTTCAACAAAATTATAGAAAAGCAGATAAACGTCGTCTAAAACTTAAACTACCACCTGAACCACGACGTACGATATATTTATATTAAGAATTATTCCGGGATAAAAATTGATAAATAAATCAGTAGCATTCTAGCAAAAATGTTGAGTCTGAACCCAGACTAAAGAATCTCCCCCGTTGAAATTCTTAATTAATTCGGTGTTACATGCAGACCATAGAAAATTCCCTCTTATTGATTTTTTTGTGTATTTGCCCTTTTAGTGCTACTTATCCTTAGCTAAACATTACGTCTCGAATAATATTTATTACTATGTAAGAGCGAGTAACAGAAAAAACAAACAGGAAAACTGAAAGTCCGAATAACAACCACAACAGGAAATCAAACACCCTAATGTAGTTAAAATCTCCAAACATTTAGAAGGGAAGATACTTTATCAAAAGGAAGAAGAAGCTAGTATCTGAGAATCCTTCAAACTGCAGCATAAGCGTCAAATCCATCAACGATAAGCTTGACAGAGTCTAGAACAAAGTCAAATAGATGAATCGTACGCTGTAGGAAGCTGATAACAAAATGAATAAATCTCATGCAGAAAATGTTCAAAGAAAAATCAATGCTATTGAGTTTAAATTTCAGAAATTGCTCACTAGAACTTCAAATTCAATGTCAAATCTCTTCTGATTTTTTACTACAGATTTTATTATCACTTCCTCAAGCGAGCCATCAGCATTCTTGCGCAGAAATAAATTTATTGCGATTCTGACCAGTCTTTTCGCCTCTTTGCGATTTTCAGTAGCTTTGAAAAAGCATATCACTGCACCTGATTATTGGCCTGTATTAATTAACAAATGGAAATGAATTCTATTTTTGTGATTATCAATCAACTGGGACCCAGCTCTTCTCAGAAAGATTGTAGCTTTAGTCTATATCATGAATTTCTCTCTTTCCTTTATGAACTTTCCTTTCGTTTTGAACCTGAAGTTCGATGTGTTCCTTAACTATTCTTGCCTCGGCATCGTAGATGCAGATGGTGCTTCCTTTACGGATGTGTTAAGAGTCTGGGAAAAATGCACTTGCAATACCAGTTGAATCTCCGATCACCAATCTAAGCATGGTGCCTCTTCTTCCTTTAACTTCTTCGACCGACAATACCTAGATTATTCACGAAAATACCCTAGCAATGAGGTTGATCTAGTCCTATCCAGGGCCAATTTCGTTAATTCTTGCAAATTGAACGGGCTTTCTCTCTCTTTGTTACTCTCTCCTCTAGTATCTGGGTTTTTCTTCGTACTCGCGCCTGTTCTCATTCCTTGGTCTTCTATCAAAATCTCTATCTCTTTATCTCTACTGCCTAGGAGGTCTTCTATCATTTCTGTCGTATTTGTTGTTTCTGTCGTATCTTTAGTTTCTGTCGTGCCTGTCATGCCTATCAGCCCTGTCGTATCTGTCATTCTTATCGACTCTGTCATATTTATCGTTTCTTTCGTTTCTGGTGTTTCTGTCGTATCTTTAGTTTCTATCATTTCTTTAGTACCTGTCATTTCTATTTTCCCTGTTCCCACGATCGTAATCTCTATATCTATTTCCTCTATCCTGATTATTTTGTCTACGGGGTGGTCTACTATTGTCTCTTCTTCCATTGAATCTCCTTCCTCCGCGATCTCTGAAAGGGCGATCCCTATTTCTCTCGAATTTCACTTCCTTTTCGGAAATGTTGTATTCTTGGGAGGGCTTGATGTCATTGTTTTCAGCAGTAATCCTGCCAAACGCATCAATTTCAAGAGAAATGTGACTCTTCACTAATCTCTTGACTCCGTTTCTTATAGCAATGACTTTTCCTTCCACGATTTGAGCGGCATCGTCACCTTTAAAGAATGCATTGGAACATCCAGTTTCGTCAGCAACAACGGCATTTACCATAGGAATTTTTTTTCCGTCTCTGGTATCTACATCTTTCTTCTCTACCTTTAGTACCTTTACAAGGACGTTATACCCATTTCTGGTTTTCTCAAGATCCTTAACTTTGATGAATTAAGGCTTTGTAAGTTTGACTTCGGCCATGTCTCTTTTGAAATGTGGGGTTTGTTGATTTTTTAATATTATCAAAGAAAAAGTTAAATCAATAAAAGATATTCCACGCTAAAATTTAAATCACTTAAATTCCTCCAAAACTTAAACAAAGGTGGATTCCATCATTTTTACCGCTTTTATGGTTGAAAAAGAAAAAGAATAAACTCTTTGATAAAACTTAAATAAATGATCAGAAATCCCTGATATTAATAAAAGCGCTCTTATCCAGTTTTGTCCCTTTGAAAACGTCATCCAGAGGCTACTACTTAACCTTTCCTCGAAACATGGAATTTCCTCTCATGAAGTTATCAATGTCAACTATTTTCCAAATTCCAAACCGATACTTCCCTAACCATTCCATAAATGTCTCTAGTTTGTATGAACTTTTGAATTATATTGGAGGCACCATACTGTTCTCCACCACGCATAAGTGTTACCAAGTGCAAACCTAATCCTAAATTGGAATCTGATCTATATTCAATCTTAAGGGAGTTCGAATCCTTAAAAGAACCCTTAAAACCATTTGGTCGTAATTCTTGTAAATAGTTTTGTTCGTGGCTGGGTTGATGAAGTCCTAGTTATTATCGATTAGATTCAAAGGAGTAAAAGTGATAAGACCGACATCTTCGTGCTACACCGATTTCCTGTATTACTGTGGATGCTTATTGGCGTTTCGATCCATAGATAATCCCCTAACCATGACGGAATCAACAATATCACAGCTTTATCTGACGGAATGCAAGAAATTTCTTTCTTACTTAACCTTCATGGAAAAACCTTTATTTTTGCACTGTTAAATGGATTGCTCGACGCTTTTGATGAGCCCTTCGTCCCAATACTCTTGCATAAAGCTGGTATTATGGTCCGCAATAGCATAGAGGGAAGCTTTGTACATTTTAAGCAAATGATCTGTGATCGTCGAAGAGTGTATTTTATAGTATGACATGATTCTGTCGGGCAGGTATGCAAATTTTCCCTAATATTTACCATTGGTTCCGTAGAGTTTGATTGGGAAATCGATTTGATCGTCCACGGTCTTCTGCAGCTACTTATATCGAGCTTAGAGCCGTCTTTCTCTCAATTATAGTTCTTGCTGGATAAGTTCATCAGCATCTGCGACGTCAGAAAGGTCTTTACTCTCACTAAATTCGAACGCGTTTTTTTGTGCAGTTCTCTTTGGAGAGCTTCTGTGCAATCCTTGAAACTGTTGATTGTGTCGGATATAATTTATAGTCATTCCCAAGCCTCGACAGCCCCTTATCATTTACAATTTTACACCAGGAAAGTTTTTATATTACATAAATTAAACCCAAACTCACCTTAATCAATTTATAGTTCTCAAAAAATATCAACATATGAAACTGGAAAACTTAAACAGCAAACTGGGCTGTTATATGTTGGCTTCAATATTAAAAAGCGGTTTATTTATGAAATATTGTAAATAGATCAACTTTCATGAGCCCATTGATAATTTTCGGTTTCCTTTTTAGAAAGTTATAATAAATGTAAATATATTTTAAAAAACAGGTTTTTAATGAATATTTGACTCGTATCCCATCTGATCGCAGCTTTGTACGGTTCACAATGTTATGAATAATACAAAGTCCGTTTCCAAGCCTTGATTTTACCTTTTAAGACGACGAAATGATTTTAATGTTATTTATTTAAATAACCTCGCCAAATCTTTAAACAAAATGGCATAGGTCTAAAAAATCATTGAGATTTAGTGCCAAAGTTCAAGGTCTTCGATTCAAAGAAAAAAGTTCAGAGTAAAGAAGAATAAAAAACTTGACTAGATGAGAGACGTATTATCCGTAATTTTCGAACTCTAGGGATTCATGACCAATTTTCGCTTCTTTTACTAGGGAATTTAAATCCAGACTGTTCAATAAATTAAGTAGGAGTAGATAAGCAAACCAATTTAACTCCAACTTTAGTTCATTGGTGGGTGAATATCTCTGATTATGTTTACGCCTTAAATTTGTTCCGAATTTACTCGACCCTCTTCAATATTTGCCCATTGTGACGGTTACTACCTTAATACTGTACTGGTTGTGTCCTTTCGCCTTTGTTTAATTTTTTAGGGAATTATTTTTCCGAGGAAACTGTGATTGGATACGATAAATAAGACGAATTTCAAAATGCTAGACTGCACTTACATCATATTTCGAGGAATACTTAAGAATTAGGTTTTGCTCATTAATTTTTTTCCGAAGTTTTCTTTTTACTTCAAAAATGACAAGTGCAAAGTTTATTTGAAGTGATAATTCAAAAAAAAAAATCAGTCAAAATGCCATCGAAAACTTGGTGAAACAATGCCTTACTTTTTTCAAATCCAGAATCTTGCATATCGATATGTATTTGATGTTTTCTGCGTTGAAATCTCATTTCAATCGCCTAATTCTAATTCATGGGCACGTCGCTAAGCATCATTTAAACATCCTTGGAATACTTATCTCCAAAAAAAACCGCAAAATAAGAGATGATATATCAAGTTTTCTGTGAGAAAGAGAACAAATCATTCACTCATACTTCGAAATCATGGAAGCCACAGCAGCAATCTCCTTCATTTTCGAATGCAAAGTTTAGGAAACCGCCTTATTTGACAGCTATTAGCGCTACTTAAGATAAACAAACGAATCTTTAACCAAGACTCCCTGTTGTCCAGCGATCGAAGTTATAGTTTTCTGGTCCAATTTAAGTATGGCTTCAAGTCTCTTCATATCGATATTCAGGTAGTATTTGGATAGCACATCGAAGCAGTATTTGTAGGTCGATTTGACTATTTGCTACTCCAAAATAGAGTTGTCTTTTGCGTACTCCTTCCCAATTTTGAGTAATTCATCAAGCACGCAGTTCCTTGCAAATCCACTGATCATCTTCACCTGATTTTCCAGCTTTTTATCCTTCTCCAGAAGAGACTACATTATGCCATCATTGTACCTTCTTTCTTTTGCTTAGCAAGTTGAGTCCAATGTAGTCACCTCTTAGAACGTATGCGGCTACGTGCAACCTTAAATGATCAATATCATATTATGCAATCTCGGGATCGATTTCATAGTCGTCAAGTAAGGAGAGCATTTTTTACGCAGACTTTCCTTTCGCAATTAGTTTTACCTCCCCTTTTATGCATTCATACATGTCGATGAGTCTTCGACTTTGCTTCTGTGCCATTTTGGATGGAATAGATCGACTTATTTGACAAAACTTGCGAGAGTTTATAATTATAAATAATACGAAAAGTTTTTCATTGACGGGAGTCCAATATATTGTTTTTCACTGGACTCAAAGACTGTGTATGTTGTAAAGCAAACATAAACAAGTGTCACTGTTGACTGTCGAGATTATCGGGCATATTTTTGATAAAAATATTAATATTTAACATTTATCAACAAGAATCAATGCCAATTTACGAAGAAACCTGGAATCAAAAGGGTATACCCATTAAATCTATGACTAGACTACATTCCTCGTCACCATCTGCACCTTCGAGATCTTCCAAAGAATCATCTGGCCAAACTCAAAACTGTGAAATTCGATTTCTTTGATTACAAAGTACTTTGGTCGGAATATTCAAGGTCTATGAACAATTTGCATGCTTCCCCTATGAAAGAATGATGATACAGTGCTTCAACAACTACGGTATCATCGATTCCACCAGAAATCTCGAGTGCAGGTAAATTATGGACTTCTTCAAAACCTGTATACAAACCAATGCCTTTTTTGGACATCTCAAGAAAACCCAGCCAGAATTCTTCCAAGATAGTCAATACTCCAGGGAAAGACCTTCTTTCAACGAACTGGGACTTTGATATCTCATAACTAGCAATATATCAATCAATATCAGGTCATTTAAATCATTAATTATTCTTAACAGCACTCGAATTAACCCATCAAAATTATTTAAGCCTTTTCGCATGAGCATGATTTCAGTTGATTTTTTGCAGTATAAAATTTAATAAATTAGGAGCAATGCGCGCTAAATGTCCTCAGTGCAATATGAACTATCATTTTCCGAAAGGAAAAAACCCACCCCCATGCCCACTGACAGTTTCTAAATAGCTATACCACAGATAAGACAGGTATTAGCCTCCCTAAAATCTCCACTGCAATATTTTTTGTGAGTGTAAGAACCCTATTGGTACCCTTTTATTGGTGGGAAAGAAGCAGTTGGGATGGTGGGAAATTAATTAATAGCTTTATAGTCCGTAAATTTTTGACAGTCTGGAAATGATCAGGGGGACCATGAACATGCTTGCGATAAAAATAATGCTCATTAAAGACAGGATGGAATAAATCCAAGAAATGCATAGAAAAGTTAATGAAATACTTGAAGTCGCAAGAAAACGTCGCAAATAAGTAAATGAGAAGGAAGAGAAACAATGAAACCAGATCATTTTTCTTGCTAGTTTTTAGTTGATATCAGCATCTTTGAGAGTAAGAAACAGTATATATATTTTCCTTCCCATTGGCGAACTACCCCCTATATGTGACCTTTTTGTCGTCCTTGGTTTTCTTCTAAATCAAAAAAACTCCGTTCTTCACTCCTCTGGAATATATTCCTTAGATCTAAACAACTCCTGACACATCTCTCAACTTGACGGGTCCTTGTAGCTCTGACTGTTAAAACTACGCGATCATTTACCACCGTTGTTTTGCTTGCTCACCAATCTTATCAACCTAGAATCTGTAAACACCTTCCCCAAGATACTCATCATTTTAGAATTCACCATCAAACGTGGAGTCATCTGGAAACTTCAGCTTCCCCTTGCCAGTTCTCTTGTCTCTCGCCCAGTTGCCAGTAAATACAGTCCCATCCGCATAGGTGTACCTTCCAAATCCGTTCTTCTAATTCATGGAAAAATTTCCTTCATAACTCTCGCCACTACTATATTTGATGAATCCTTCTCCCTAAGCGATGCCTCCTTTGAACTTGCCAATATAGGTGTAGTGTTAAGTTTTCAGTTATCCATCACCTTCAAACAAACTTTTATGAAATTGTCCTTAGTATACCGAGTTATCCTTGTATAATAGTCGTCCTTTGCCCTGGAAGTAATCATCTCGAAACATTCCAGTATACTATTTTTATCTGATTTAAGCATTATTCGGGTAGAAATAGGTACCTTTTCCTTGTCTAAGTCCACGGTATACCATTCCTTAATAAACACTCCTATCGCCGTATGTTACACGAACCAATCCCTAGGCGAAATTATTGACAAATTCGCCAACTATAGTCATCTAATTAAAGGCATCTGTCAATTTTCCTTTTCCCTAGAAAACATTTTCTTTGAATTACCCTTCGTAGACTGATCCATTTTTAAATCGGTAAACCCCTTTCCCACTAAGCTAACCGTTCTTTGTTTATCCTTCATACATGTCACCATTTTTGTAAATCAGTTAAGTTTTGATCATTAACTTTTTAGGAAAGATTTTATCGGTTTTGAATGTCTGCAGTCTGTACTTTTTTAATTATTTCGAGAACAGAATCAGTGACTAAATGGCGAATTTGAGTTAAGAATAAATGTGATAGATGTTAACTCAATTACTAAAAACAAGGATTCCGATCTATAACATCACAAAATTGAAGGCATTTTCCCAACCAAGGAAAATTTCGAAAGACTTCAGCGGATTCCTCCGTTTGTTGGAAATCTAGCACAAACCATCCGAATCTAAATCTCAACAAATTCAGAGATACTTTTCATACCTCTCCCAAACCACCGACTACAAACTGTACTACAGCACATAGTTGTTTTCAACCGATTTCTTTACTTCAGTCGTATAACTCGACGAAAACTAAGGACTATTCAGCCAGATTGTCGAATAGTTTATCAAATACCAGGTCTTCACAGTTGAAGAGGAGGAGTTACTCAGAAAAATACTGGTATTCTGGATGAGAATTTATCTCACCGGCGCTAAGGTTATGAAACAAAAAATGAAATAGAAATCCATGTTTAGTTTTATGAAAATTCTCACTTAATACTTTTTCTTGGTGAAACTTGAGAAATGTGTCGTCATGGGATTGATTGACGTTGCCGTTGCTTTCGATCTACACTTTGGCATAAAAATAATGAGTAGGTACTTTTCACCATATAAAATTATAATTGACAGTATACCGAAGTTCAAATACAATAACCGTTAGATAGCAACTATTGCCTATTTCATATCTAGATTTTACATCTACAGCATAAACTTTGAAGCATCTGGTTAGACTATAAAATTTGTACTTGACTCGATTCCTTAGGATTGGAATAAGAACGCTTTCCTGTTGGCACGGGTTGGAACTTCGATGACTCACCTCTCTGTCTACAATAAAAAACTGATTAAAGGATTCGAGGAGGTCTTAAATTCGAAACGGGAGGATCCAAGGAACAGATGGAAAGCATTTTTAACCCTAATAAAGTTCAAGATAATCAGAGCTGACAATGTAACCCCCGAGCAACTCTAGCTGATCGACCAAATTATGAACTAACATGAAAGGGCCTTCGGTTTCGGAGGCTTCTTTGCCAAGTCCATTTCTGTTTTTTATAGAGCGGGAATTTGGTATTAAAAATACTGGATTAATTTTTTCAACCATGCATCCTAGGGCTAAAATGCAAAGAAGCTGCCTGTTTATGACCTATTGGTTCTTCATGACTTGTTGACAATTGACAGTGACATCATCCCACAAAGCATAATTGAGAAGGGAAAAGAAGCTTTCGACACCTTGAGAGTGTAGAATGACATGAACATTAAAGATATTGATGCGCTGAAACTCTATCACAAAAGTTTTTAAGCCAAAAGTGTCGCATCCTACGGGATGAAAAGTCAGAATTTTATGGCTAACAACCTCAGGTTGGCCAACAAAGGAAAAGTATAGACCTAAGCTCCCGGTAACATTTGTTGTTCTATGTAGTTGGGTTTTTCATGGTCGATATTCTAGTCGACAACAAATATGTCATAGAAGTTAATAGCCCGGGACACTATCTGAGAAACATAGATTAATAGTATCAAAAAGACTCTCCCTATGTCCTCGATTTAAAAACCTCGTTCAGAGAAAGAGTCCTTCAGAAACTCGGATACAAAACAACCTTAGTCAATGTCGAATATTTTCATGAAGCCAATTTGGAATTTGTTAGGGACATCTATAAATTTATAGGGTATACAACTGATTAAAAATCAGCAGCATGGTAGTCCGTCTTCACATCCGACTAGTCATCTTCAAGTTGATTTTAATGTCTTTTTTACTGGTCCTGATTTTTTAATTACAAAATGAAAAAAACTCCTTTTTTGGCGTTATTATCAACAACAATCCCACTTACGAGTGGTTTAATTTTCAATTGATGTTTAGTTTATGAGTAATACTTATTTTAAATCTTGTTTGATCTAGAAATGCCATACTTATTTATCAAAGCATAATATATTTGACAGCAATTACAAGAATAGTGATATACAATGTGGGACAAGGTGAAAAATATGGCCAACAACGCCTACCAAGGAGTGTCTAAAGGAATATATCCTCCACCGGAGACCGACCAATTCTAAACCAGCGGAGAACTGTCTCCCGATGAGTTCCGAAGAGCAGGAGATAAGTTGACGCAAGTCTGTTCATCATGGACCTGGAAACCAGCCTCGAACCCAAAGTACATGTCAAAGTATCTCGACGAAAAGAAGCAGTATTTAATTCTCGAAAAAGCCCTTTGCAAGCGGAGAATCGGAGTTTTGCCAGTTGGACAGTAGGAAAAAATTGAAAGTGGAGAATAAGGGGAAGAAGTTGTGGTCCTGCATTCCGCATAGATGAAGGAGGAATAAATCAAATAGGAAAACTTCAGGTACTACACTATGTACATCATCTATGATGAGCACTACCACACTCCAAGAATGTTCTTCAGCGCAACCGACATCGAGGGAAAACCCATTGACAACGAACAGATCAAAGAAGACATTCAAAAGGAATACCTGGATAAAACTTTGACCATGGAGCACTTCCCTTTCATTGAAGGTCTTACTCTCCCAACTGTCCATCCTTGCAAACATGCCAATGTGCTGAAAAGTATGTCAGATGCAATGAGGTAAAGTGGTCATAAAGTTGAATCTCATTTTGCTCTCCTTATTTTCTTGAAATTCATAACGAGCGTTATTCCAACCGTTGAATTCGATATCACTGGGGACTTGCACTTCGAATGAGAAAATTGATTTGAAAAATCGATGTCATCTATTAAATTTCATCAATCAAAACAAATATAGAGTGAAAATCATAAAATTTCATTGATGAGCTCATCAATATTAAACTGTAAATACTTTTCGAAATTGTTATTGTCGAACTGTTACTCTTTGTTTTACTCTTACCCTTTTTCAGGTTGTAAGTCTTTATTTTAAAGTGTCAATGGATTTGTCTATTTCCTTTCAGGAGTAACCGCTTATTCCTCAGAGTCAGAATCCAGGGGTAGTTAGTTGTCGAGCCAATGGTTTCCATTAGATATGATGTTGTCATCGACTCTTTATTATTTATCCAAACTTTTAGATAAGCTGAGCCCTTACTTCCCACTTTGATCTTTCGAAAAGCACGATAGAATTATTTAACTCGATTAATCCCAGCTATGTGACTACTTTCTTGGATCTCCGCCTATCTCCTGCATGTAAAATTGCCTCTTTTTCTCGCAAATAGCTTGCAAATTCACCAATAATGTTTTGACTTACCCCGAAAAGTTAGATGACTCAATGCTCCCAAAGACACTCCGAATTTTATTAAGTATCAACTTGGTAATGTGATAGAGTTGATTTTCGTAGCAACACTTGGAGTTCTTTTAAGTAAGAGTTTTTTGCGCCAGTTCGAGAAACTTGGACTCTGGGTGAACAATTTTCAGGTACGCTTCCTCGCTTTTCTTTATGGCCTACATTAAGATCTCCTTCTGTATATTATGTAGAATATTGTTTCTTGGGCTATTAGTCATGCTCATGAAAATCCTCCTTACGAATTTGGTCTCAATGGTCTGCTAAATGAACGTTGGGTCTATCACGTTGATACCTTGTATTATTCGATAGTATGACAGCTTCGCAGACTCTAATTATAGGCAGGATATTTACTGAAGTCGCCTTCTAGAATGTTGGTTGAACTATTAATTATATAGTCTTCGATTTCTTTTATCACTTCGCTGTTTATTTTTATCTCGGAAATCGAGGAGTCCATATTAGACTCGGAAAGCTTTGAAGAATTGATGTTTGAAAGTTTCTGCCCAGCACTGAATCGCAGCATAGTTTCTAATGCCAAAAAAGACAGAGACAACACCTCCTAGTTATCAGAATAATTTTTTGACTTCTCGATTAAAAAAAGATAGAATCTTTTTTAGTTGACAACTTCTCGGGCGATGTTAAGATATTTAGCCTTATCATATCGATCATCGTATTTTTCTAGCAGATTATCAAAAAAATTGGCAAAATTCTCCAGGGCTAGAATCATCAAGTCTGTGTCTTTCTCCTTGTCAAGGGCTTGCGGAAGCAAACTGATGAGACTGTTCTTTTCCTTTTCGTAAAAACCGTTTGAGTCCTCGACCTCAATGAGTTTGGAAAAAATATCGCTGATGGATCGGCTATAGTAGTGATCGAATATTTTGTCGAGGATTTCCTTTTTTTCTATGAAGATTCGAATCAACTTAATTTGAGCAATTCAGTACCTATGAAGATTTCTGATAGAAAAGCGGTGTCAGTATTCTATTTAAGTAAGAAGCAGGAGTCTCTTAGATGGGTTTCTTTTCATCCAATATTTTAAACATGTACAAAAATACGGTTAAATCCTTTTAGCTTTCTATTTCTTCCTGCAACACTTCATCTTCCTCCTGATCAGTTGTCGACGGCTGACTCCCTAAAAGATAGTCGGCAAAGTCGTCACTCTGCTGATTGGTCAATACCTATATGCTTTTATACACAATATCGAGAGTAATCTAACTTTTGTGCTATTTCGAATAAAACTCTGGTCTCAGAGCAATATCAAAAAGATCCATTACTATTTTCGGGTGTTCAACGAGTCTGTATCAGACCTTAAAGGTACTTTGCGGTAAATTTGTTCGAACTTCTTTTCACCTACTATACAATTGAATCAATATCGAGTAAATCCATTGCTGAGAAGTCCGACTTTGAAAAGATCTGGTCAAAATCTGGTTCGGTATCGTCCATGTGTGAAGAATAGCTCCATCGACTTAGTTATTGTTAAAAACTACCTCATTTGACTTTCGTAACCTGTTTATTATTTAAATCTAACCTTTTATGCTGAAATTGATGAAAAACAATCCCCACTCGAGCAATTCCAAATTTTTTATACAAAAAAAGGAACGCCTTCCTACGCATTAGCGATAAAAATCGAAATAATAATTGGATGAGTAGAATATCAGTTCATTTATTCGTTTTGTATGGGCGTGTGTTTTAGTCGTTTAGTATTTATAATAAGAGATGTTAGAATAGTTAGAACTCTAGATAAACATCAATATCGGCAATCAGAAACATGTCCTAGAAGTTCCGAAGCATGCAGACTTCTCAAGGATAGTGTTGGAGTTTTTGCACAAGCATGGACTTGAAACCTGCTATCATAGCCAGATTTTGAAATTAGTCCACCAATAGCTGGAAAAGAGAGCCCTGATAACTTCCAACTCTCACATTGAAAACCAACCATCTCCGGATGACCCAATTCACTAGATGAAGAGGGTCAAACAATAAATTTAGAAAAGGAAATAAAATGCGAAGTCTCTCCTCAATAAAACCACCCCTATCAAGTAAACTCTCCGCAATAATGGTAGATCCTTCCTTTACTAAGACAACACCCAACATAACACAACAAAGACATAACTTGTTGATTAATTCAATGGTGTGTCATCTTTAACTGAAAAAAGTGCACAAAATAACGAAACTCCAATTTGCTAAAAGGTCTACGAACGATGGAAGTAAAAGTAGAAAGCGAAAAACCTGGAAAAACAAAAGAGCAACAGAAACACCACTCCGAACAAAAAGAAAAGCGCCGTTCTCACCCCTACTAACAAAGCCAACGCGATGAAATAAAAAAATAGCGACATATCCCCATCCTATTTCTATAATAGAGGCCTTCTGTTAGAAAAACTCAAACAGTAAGAAAGAAATAGAAAATTTCGGTAAGTTTATCCCTTCACTACCAACCAAACCATTTGTATGGATTCCAAACAAAAATAAGATCTCCATTAGAGACTATTTTAATAAGCGAAAGCAAAAAAAATGAAGACCATCAAAAACTAAATCACACAGCAGTAAAGACAGCCCTCTTATCAAAAACGATGCGAATCCTCCAAAAATGATGATCCAATAAGAAAAAAAATTGCAAAAAAAAGGGTGTAAATAGATAGACTCCTTACTTAATGTGTCGAAAAGGGGAAAATCACCCAAAAGACATAAATAAGAAGTGTTTCTAAAAGTCCCTTCAGAAAAACCAGAGTCTTTTGAAAAAGTCCATTATTATATAGTTGAAAAGCAGATTCTGATTAAAGTTATGCCAAGATAAATGATGACAAATGACGACAACAATTAATACTTTTATTAAAAAATTATTCATTTCCGATCTGGCGTTTTTAATAATCGAGAAGGAAAGTTGATGTTAATAACAAATATAATCAACATTTTCCTAAGAAAGAAAAATAAATGAGCATAAAATACCTTGTTTCGAAAATCGAAACAGTCGATATTGTTGATACCTGTCCACCAAGTCCGGTGTTGGGGTAAATAATACACTAATTTAGTCCTGCTTCTGATCCAATCAATGTCTAACCGTTTTTTTTGGACAGTCTCGATAGTTCTGACAACTCTGATTTCGAAACAGGGTCTTGCATGCAGCATGAAACTTCTGAAACACAGAGGAAGTGCTGACATGAAAGGCGTTTGTGTATGAAGCTGCTCAGAACTGGAAATAACTTACTACTCATTACATATTCGCTACTTTATTTTTCAACAAATCAATGGAATTTTCATTAGGAATTACTTCTACCATGTTCTTTCTCAAGTCAAAGGTGCGCTGACTCTGAAAAGGATTAATCACAGAAAATAAAAAATATATATAAAGTTCATTATAGTTTTTTTTTCTTTTGGGAGATAGATTTTTTTTGACTTAAACAGTCTTCAGAGTCTCTTTTCATATATGCAGTCGAAGTTTTTCCCGTTAAAACTTTGCGAAATGGAACAATATCTTTCTTGCTTATCTACTTCTGGGGCTTTTGGGAAGTTAAGGACTTACTCGATTTTTTTGGAGAGATATCCGAACTTTTAGTGAACTTATTTGCCTTATCTACTCTTCGACTTGCCTATTTCGCTTTTGTTGACTGATGAGGACTTCTAGAAGTCGATCTATTATTGGACTACCTATT
This sequence comes from Longipedia americana, assembly GCA_028571025.1. Lineage (NCBI taxonomy): Eukaryota > Metazoa > Arthropoda > Copepoda > Polyarthra > Longipediidae > Longipedia > Longipedia americana. The sequence continues at coordinate 33,476 of JAOWAT010111108.1, forward strand.
TAGGTTGCTTTTTGAACTTTTTTCGCTCTTAAGTTCTTTTGTTTTTCGAGACACTTAATAAATATTTCTATCTTTTCTCACCCGATTTTTTTGTTTGGAATCAGCCTTTTCTTTTTTTTACCTACTTTTGCTCGATCTGTCCAACTCAGGGCTAGACTACGTCTTCTATCTTTGGGAGGTTTTCTAATAGAGTCTTTTCCCACTAAGGGTTCCACTACTATTTCGGCTTTTCATATATCCTGGCTACTGTTGCTGGGATTTGCCGCTTGATCGGTCTAAATTATTATTATTATTTCGACTTTTCAAGACATTTTTTTTTGGAGAGAACTCCTTCCTTTCCTTCTTGAAGTGTAAAAGCCCTAATTTTCTGACTATTTAATCGCCAACACTTGAAAACGCAGCTGAGTCAACAATAGCTGTGTCAATGACCTCGCCATACAATGACTCTTTGTCATTAATGTTCAACACCGAATCAACAGATTTCAGAGTGCTGAGAGTCCTATGAGCAAACAAAATTTGGCTTTCAGTATTTTTGGCATCTTTTAACTTTTCCTCACTTTTACCAATAATATAGCAAGCAATTCTGTTTAGCTCGGTTATGAATGCAACGTTCTCATATTTACTTCTTTATTTCAAATACTTTATCTGATTTATTTGTTCCTTTTCCTTTCTCACCAGAATTTAGTGAAGAGAAGTATAGTGCCTTTCAAGCTTCATGATGATGTGCGGATATTACATTTACATTTTTTATATGTTTTACTGTCGGCGTTTAATGGCCTTATTGAGCTCGTCCACAATTTTTTAAATGGATCCCTTAGAATTAGCGATATCTTTCCTCAGTTATGATCCTGCCTAGTTGATTGGAACCACATTATGATGCTTATGAGAGTCATTTTGATAAATACAGCTGACACATAAGGGTTTTCGGTCTTTTTAGCAATACAGTGACAAAATATTATTGTGCATGTGACATCTTTGCGGCATGTTTCTCATGATCAGTTACTACTGCAACTCAATGTTCTGCTGAACTCTTTTATTGAAAATCTAAGACAACTGGATGACTGATTGAAAATCAGAAGAATGCTGCTGAATTCTAGCAAATTGGCTATCTCGCGTTTATTTATCTGGAGAATTAGCATAGGTTTCATGATTGCGATGCCGATTCCTTGGAGGAGAAACTTGTTTCCCACGAGAATTCATTGATGGTTTCTTATAATTAATTTGTCTAATTCAGATTTTTTTAAGATTTATTTATAAACATGGCATCGTTATTTCACTAAGTTCAGATAAATTGACAGAACGAATCAAATCATAGCCATTTTTGTATGCTTGTCACTATGATCGAAGACCTTTTGAATCCCAGAATGATAGCTCCGTTCTCGTCAGTCTTTTTTTCACTGTTTATAATTTTTTTTGCAGAGCGGACAGGTAGCATTCTTTCTTAGCCATTAATCTATACAGCTTTGGTGAAATCTATGCAAACATGGTATCACTCTCAAAACGTCATTCAATCGATATTCTTCAAGACAGCACGAACATTTCTAACCTTTATTTATCCTACTATGTGTATATTTCCATGTCATCAAAGGAAACATGTCTATGTCTTACTTTGTTAGACCCGAGTTCTCTCGTGCCATTCTTAGCTCCTACTATTCTTACGATTATACTTGAGGTTATCTATCGATTTGATCATCCTCACCGTTTTCTTGATATGGATGCCAATAATCCGAAGACCTTTCATAAGTGACATGCGAAGGGTTATCGTATTACTCCTCAATATTATACTCCACATCTCCGAACGAAACCGTTTCAAAATTTTAATTTTCTGAGGATTCCTCGTCTGATGAGCTGGAGGTCTGGTCCTATTCGCCTTGAAACTGATGATTTATGCTAAAAGAGAAACTTATTATTGGAGCCTAGTTTGGCACAAGTTAGGAGCCGAATGAATATTCATGATTAGAGTATTAATCGTCGCTCATTTTTTTTTGATTATTATCACTCAAACTGGAACACACTTATATTCTATTCTAACAGTTAAAATAATTGAACAATGAGCTCTAAAGAACTTTACATTCTATTTACTCTTTTTTTCTGCATGCATTCCCTCGCAAACAATAGATCAACAAAAACATGTGGGCAATTTTTCTTCTCACTCTTTTGCCCGTAGAAATGACGGATTCGCTTGTAAAACTATTATTATTTAATTGAAATTTTGACTCTACAGAGAAAGTTAGTCTGTTGAATATAGTATTGATAAATATTCAAGTTCTTTACTTGTCAAAAATTAGACAAAAATATTACAACACGACTCTTAATATTAATAATCGATACATTTAAAACTCGAGAGTGGTGGAAAGTTGGCATCGGATGATCTCATAGGCAAACGAAACTATTTTCAATAACCTGAAAACTATCGTATAGAAAAAAGTATAGTAAACTGTGGTTCCAATTTTGGAGCATCAACCTTACGATCCTATCAAAACCAAATAATTTGCAAACGAAATCAGCGAGCAAGTACCGATCGAAAACATATTCAGATAGTCACTAATCTGTCGAACATTAACAAAAATTTCAAATATATCGTCAACTGTACTATTGTAGGAGGCGGAAGCAACGGTTTGGATATGACTGGGTCCTACTACTGGGATAATTAAATGGATGGGATGATCGTTTACAAGTATTAAGGCAAATACCTCGTATGCATTGTCAATGTATATGGATGTGCATTGGCATGATTTCGTATTTTCCAGCATATCGAAACTTTTGTCCGACTTTTCGTGGAATGATCATTCAGTATTCAATTTATACTCCCGAAAAATAGAACTCAATATTATTTCAATTGAAATCAAGAATAGTTAATTTTGATTTGCACATCTTTCATCTGAGGCCTCTCCTGACGTCCCTTTTGCTCGCCTATGCATTTGTGAGCAAAATATTCATTCTGCTAATTTTTTTAGAAGGATAGGATTTTCTATAGCAAATCTATGTGATGTCTCTAAGTGGTTATCGATTCCTTCTTGAGCTATTTTGTAGTACGGGCGTTTCTATTCCGGTCTTAGGGTTGATGTTCTCTTTGTTGTCGAAGCAAAAGCAACTATCGCAGTTCATCGCCAATTTTTTCGATTTTTTCAAAATTTAAATTCGATTATCTAACAGCTGCAAGATAACACTTATAGATCATAGAAGTTGCGATTATTCTTTGATATAAAGTTCTAACGAACATTTTTACCGATAAATACCGTCTTAGAATCACAATTATAGCTTTAAAATCTCACAAAATGGTAAATCAGAGTGGATTCATCTTCCTTTTTAGCGTTTAAAGTGATTTAATGAATCATACTGTTTTCTCACCAGTTCCTAATTGGATAAAGCAATGATATTCTCAACTTTCCCTTTCAAGATTTTCTAGTCAGGGCTGCATTTATGACTTGCACTTTTATATTCATTTTTTCTATGGAAAATGACATTTTTTTCGCGATTCAACCCTTTCCTTCTTTTAATTTCAGGCAGAAGGGTTTTTTTTCTGCTTTAAAAATACAGAGATGAGGAACTCCTAGTCGGGTAATACTTTTTCAAGTAATTCTAGAAAAGTTTATGATGACTGTCCTCTTTATCCATTCCCAGCAAAAAGTAAAGGTCAGAAATAGTGAGACTTTTATTGGCTACTGATTAAACATGAGTTGTTAGTGATGCCAGAGACTTCTTTTTGAACTGGAGTTGGTTCATCAAAGGTTTAGTTATCTTATGGAAGGATTGAAACCGCTCGTAAATGATAAATTGATAGTATACTCATTTTGTCTTTTTTGAATTATTTAGAATGTAAAAATAGAAAAAATACAAAAACCACCAAACTTAAATGAAAAAAAAACTTAGCAACAGTAGAGCATAGTCACCAAAGTCCATTCGATGGAACGAATCTCATTTTAGTCAGCTATACCCCTAAACACCCGCAATTCTAACATCCCCAACGTTTTTCATAGTCGGATTGCATTATAAAGGAAATTTGCTAAAAGTGAAGCTACCAACGGGAGTTCAAACAAAATACCTTTCCTACCTTTTTCATCGGTAAATCTACAGATACTTGCTAAACATTCGCGATTGTAATCCACTTTTAAGGACGGCATAAATAGTGGGGTTCGAATCGGTGGAGGGGGATTTGCTACTAGACTACAAGATCTCCATTGGAATTGAAAGTCTCACCAAAAAAACGTCTTTCAACTGTTTAGAATATATTCCGTAAGGACGACTCAAGAAGTATAAAATTTATAAATGCCTGGCAATTGGCGGATTTAGCAAGGTTTATCTGGTGAGAAGCTTAAGGAATGGGTAGTTCTATGCAATGAAGGTCATTATGAAGAAATTCATCGCTGAGCATGAAAAACAAGGTCTCATCGAGAATGAAAAGTAGATTTGCTCTTCTTTAAACCATCCCTTCATCGTCAAACTTAATCATTGCTTCGAAACCCATAATTTTGTCTGCTTCATCATGGATTGTAAAAATGCTTCAAATTTTAGACTGTCCCGGAGGATAACTCTTTTTCCGTTTGAAACAGATTCGAAGAATGCCCGAATAAGACGCGAGATTCTATTTCCTGGAAATTCTGTATGGACTGATGTATCTCCATCAGCAAAACATCATTTACAGGGATCTCAAACCCTAGAATCTTTTACTGAACCACGACGGCCACATCAAAATTGCAGACTTCGGCCTATCAAAAGCAAACATGGGAGAAAGAGAAGCCACATATTCTTATTGCGGAAGTACATAATACATGCCTCCTTAAATGATTCTCAGGTACTTTTCTTTTGATAGTTAGATAAGGACATTCTTTTGGAGTTGATTTCTACACCCTTGGAGCTCTTCTGTATGAATTGGTCATTGGGCTACCTCCTTTCTACACAAGGGATGAGGATGAGCTTAAAAGGGCTATTGTTACGGAAGAAGTTACCTTTCCGTAAGAAATAGCTCTTTCGAGCGAAATAAAATCGCTATTGGTCGGGTTGCTAAATAAGAATCCGAAAGCAAGAATTGGGAATCTGAAAGGACTAAAGTAGATTCTTTTCCACCCCTGGATTGGTAGAATAAGTTCATAAGTTGTTTTATCCAAGAAACTGAAACCTCCTTTCATTCCTTCAATTGATGAGTTCAATTTTGACGAAAACTAGTTGGGAGAAGATTAGTTTTAGTTCACAAATGCTCTTATTCATGAATACTTGATACCCACTTCAAGGTAAAGGTTAAGCTTTAAAGACTTCGACTTTAAAAACTAGTCTCCCTTAAGACCTGAAGTTATATTTATCTATGAAAGCTACAAGGAAAAACCCGTATTGACTCAATGCTCCTCCTTGAAAACTCTCAAATCGACTAATTCAAGGCCGAATCTAAGACGAAATTCCAGTTCTCCTTACATTCAGACCATTAAAAAAGGAAATTTAAAGTCTCCCTTAAAAAGTAAAACCATATACAATGTGAGAAGTGCAAGTCTGAGCAGATCTCCTTCAAAACAGAAACTCTAAAATCCTTACTAACGTCTTCTCATGAAAAATGCGTCAATCCTAGCCTCTAAGAAATAGAAGGGAAATTACTAAAACAGTATGTTCCTCAAAAAAAGAAAATACGTATACAATTCCATTAAAAAAATTCATTGTCCATGATATTCCATATAATTTTTTGTTGTTAGATGATCACACTCGAATTAGATTTCCTCGATAACCTATCACTAAAAGATTACTTGATAGAATTAGTACGTGATTAGCTCTACCTATCTCTTTGCTTGTGAAGATTCCCCATCTCCTGGTTTGTTACCCAATAAATCATAAACTGACATTCCTTTCTAGTGACTGTTAAAGAAAGATGTGTTTATTCCAAGGTTACTGAAAGCAATATTATCTCCGGATCTAATTCGGAATTCAGAATTGCCGAAAATTATATAAAGCTCGTCGGGAGAGATAACTTTTGCGTTTTTTGATTTGGCTGTGGTAACAGAAAGCTTTTATTTTTTAGTTATTGAGGCCAAAAACCCTTTCCCAGGCTGACTCAGTGAATTGACGTACTCCTCGCTGAATCCAGCAACTATGTTACCAGTTTTCAAATAAGCTATCAGTAGAATGTCTCTAGTATTGTCTATGTATTGGTGAAAATTGATTGGGTTAACGGGGTCCATTCTATATAACAACTTTATGCCATTTATATTGGAATTTTTCTGTTTTTCAAGTGTATCAATCAAAAATGATGTCTACTATGACTTCAATTTTTTGATTATTTCACTCATTGAAGTCAGTTTCTTCTTTTAATCACCTTCGAAAAGAGATAGATACCTCTTTTAATTTTTGAAGCGTGAAATTTCTGAACATATCGATTTGGGGTCGATTGTAATTTATTTTCCAAGTATCCTTGAGAATATCAGGCTGAGTTCCTTAGAAATTCCATTTAGCTATTCCTGATTTTGTTTCTTGACTTCTTCCAAAATTCGTTTGCACTCTTCTGTTTTTTGATGTATCTATTTTTTGAGGTTTTTGTTGTCATTCTACAAGTTTATATTCGCTTTCCGTAAATTTTAAGTTTGATCTTCGACATTATTCCTTTGAATTTTCAATGCATTGAGTTGTTTTTGCAATTTTTTCTCATTTTCCTAGAGCTTTATTATTTAACTCTCCTTTTTACGACATTATTCCTCCACTTTGGTGGCTTTTTTGTAAGAATCTTGCCTCTACCATTCGATACGTTACTTGACTGATTACTAAGCTTCTTCAATTGCCTTGCTTCTAGAATTTTGAATAACAGTTTTAATGAAGTTTTCAAAAATTTGAGTAAAAGGTCCTTCGGAAGTTAACAGTTTGTTTTTTAACTTATTTTAATACTCTTTCAATTTGTGCAAAAGATCCTAACATTAAGATTTTTTCTATGGTTGTTTACTTTTCAATTTTTGCGACTAATTTCCCTTCAAATTCGGTGAGGTGAGTGACTTTTGAGTGACTTAGACTCTCCTATGCTCAGTAAGAATTATGGCAAGCCTGGCGATATATTTACTCTAAACAAGAAAAGCCTAGACTAGAGTATTGATCTTATTTAGAGTTGACTATTAGTCATTCTAGTAGTTTTGAAACTAGCCGAATTGAATATAATCTCCACACTTTTCAACCATTTGATTAATTTGTTCCAGTAATTTCTTGTTTCCTTGTTGTTAGTCACCAGGTTGTAAACCCTGCTGATTCCTGGGTTGCAAGCCTTTACGATTGACAAGCCTATTCCCAGATGCCTTTTTGTCATACTCACTGGACTGCCTTTGTGTGTCGACTATAAATTTTTTCATAACGTTTATTAGTTCCTCTCCATAGTTGTAGCTTTCCTCTTATTACTATTGGTTTATCCTCCTTTCTTTATAGGATGTTTCTATGGTTAGTGCTCAAAAATACTTTCCAAGTTAGTTTGTAACTTAGTTCTGAATTATGCCCTTTTAATATTCTGCCCACTCGCTGGTCTGTTCTTCGTCCAATTCATTGCCTTTCCTCTGTGTGTACTATTAAATATTAAATCAGAGATTGAGTCTTATGATATAATACTTTGACATAAAAATATAAAAAATATGCAATTTCAATTTGAGCTATCTTCTGACGAGTCATCGAGTTCAAGCTATTTTGATTGGATAATCCTTTCAATTTAAGCCTCATTGAACCTATCCCTATCCAAAGACGGCTAATAAGACTCATACTATCGCATATACTTTAATTTGTTTTTTTTCCCGATATTCATGTTCAGTGGCAGCTTCTATTTCGATCTGATCACTTTTGAGTTGACCAAAGAATGAATTCCCAAGTCAAACTAGCTCAGCTAGTTGTTCTATCGATCATCCTCATCAGTCGTTTTGTTTTACACGACCTCACTGTCCTGAGGTTGATACTCTTTTTCTTTTTTGATGTTTGCGTTAATGGTTCTGAAATCGTCGAAATCGCTCTGATACTTGTTTCTTGATCTGCATCCATCCCTATAGTCCATAGTTTTTCTTTCGTAGTACATTCCTTGAGGGGATTTTCTGATATTTGATGCTTTTTTCTGGAAATCCAACAAAAATTATTCCATTTTCATTCTTTCTTTCTTCTCAGAATCAAGCTGTTTTTCGATATATCTAGTGTATTCAAGCATCTGCAACATTTTTTACTTGAGGTTTTTTATTTTTCTCTTGCCTTTATTCTGAGTTGATTTTAGCAAATGATTGGTCAGTTTTAGCTAAGTAATTTTTTTTTCCTGGCTCTCTAGTTTTTTCAAAATCATGATATTTTTCTGATGCTGCCTCTGTTTGAAACTAATACTTAACTACGCAGGTGCTTGACAGTTAATTGGGGATGTTTTTGAGATTTTTGAGATTTGTTTTTTCCTCTATAATTCTTACTTGTCAGCCTTGTTTTCTTAATAATCCAAATTTTTTTGTTTCTCAGAAAAGATAGTTTAAGACTCTAAAACTTGTTTACTGTTGGTATCCTTGCTGGAGTCAATCGTCAGATAGGTTTCGGTGGTCAGCTGACTAAGATATTAGTCGAGTGTTTGGAGAAAAGAGGTTTAATCATTTCTATCCTTGCTTCTCGACTGTTTCACTGGTACTTCCGAAATCTCGACATTGCTCTTTCGAATGGCAGCTTTTATTGATGATGGCTCAGAATTTTTTTGCTTTTTAAAGCCTTGAGTGTTGCTAAAGTCAGAAAAATTTCGAAAGGTGTCTTTTTAATGCTTTCCATTCCAAATTGAGGTATTCTTACAAATTGTTTTGGATTAAATAATTTGTGTAGGACTGTCGACTATTGATGTCTCGACAGAATTTCCAGCCAAACGGTTGTCAAGCATAATGTTTGCGTAGGATTTGGCTCTTTAGTGGTTTTTCTTATCAACTTTTGCATTTTTAGGAGTAGTTTGATTGGTTTGGGCTTTTTTAGCTTCCTTGGCCATGAGATGGTGGATATAGTTATTCTGGTCGCTAGCGAGATCACTCATTATTGCTTAATAAAGAGTACTCTATGAGATGCGCTAATTCCCTTAATTTCTTTCATATGATTTACTAGTTCTCTCGTTCTTGGGGCTATTAATATTGTTTTGTATTTTCTGTTTTCCCTGACTTTTGCCATGTCCTGATTTAGAAACAATTAGATACTGGCATACGCAAGAATGGTCTTATTAGGTTTAAATGGCAACATCTTTTTATTTATAATCTGGTAGAAATAGAACATGAATATAACTTTTGATAAGAGATAAAAAAACAAATATTAAAATCCTGTCTGGATGATTTTTCCGGAAAAAATATGGGAGCAATCAAAAATTTTTCTCTCATTATTCATTTTTATTCATCATTTGGCTTTCTCTTTTTCTTTATCGGCTCGTACAACTCATCCGCCTAGTCTTCCGCTAGTAGCTGCTTAATTATGTTTAGATCCGTAATTACATCGTCAAGCTGTCTTTTCATGTACTCAACCAAACAGTCTTTGCCACCATTTTCTTCTTTTACCTATTTTTAAAGAATATCATCACGATAACTGTAATCACCATCTTCAAGCATTTTTATGAACTAAGTGTTAATATTTTAGCTCATTTTCTTGAACTGTCGAGGGGATGTGTTCGGTGACCCATTTTCAAAGAAGTTGAACCTCTTGTTCTGAACACTGTCCTCTTCAAGAATTTTAGCTTACAAATTAGGAGACCTATCTTCACTGTGGCTCGAAGGCATTGGCATCGCTCGATGTGAGTGATTCTGAGTCAAAGATTCATTAACAGTTCCTTAAAAAGGTTATGCAAGTCTCTTCTAAGAAGCAGGTGGAGTTTCCCACAGTTATTTTGTTTTGTTATTTGAAGTGTTTTCCATTCGGCAAATCTTCTACGGATCAATAAAGGAAGGAAATATATTATTGCAGAACTCTAGGTATATAGAAAAGCACTTTTTGCGTGTACATTTTGCTAGAGTATCTGCCAATCTTTAATTTCAGTTTAGTTCAAGCTTTTACAATGTTAAAACCCCCAATAAACAGGTTCTTCGATTTAGGAATTAATTTATAAAATCCGAATTGGAAAGGAAGTCTGAAAGCATGGAAGATAACAATTTGCAGACGATAAATCACAAAAACTCAAGTCTGACGGTAGCCCTTCGAAGCGACAATGGCATCGCAATTAAATTAAAGAGACCGTAAACTGTATCGCAGTCTCGAAGACTCAAATAAAACAAGCTCAACTTAAGAATGAAAGGAACCCGTTGCAATTCCGGCAATGTTATGAAGGGTTGTGTCAAAGACACAGCCACTAAACTATCTATCGGAACTATTCCGTCGAATTATTAAACTATTCTCAATTAAATTAATCGTCAGCAAGCTTTTGGAAGCAGCTAGCCCAGAAATTTAAAATTCAATAATGTCTTGGAGAGCAGTCATTACCGAGTTAAAGATTTTACCGCTGCCGATGCACAATCTACAGACGGATTTAATAAGTCTGGCTTGTAAAAAGAAGACCCAGAAAAATCTCGAGGTTCAACTCAAATTAATGCTGGGAACTTTAATAAAAAAGGGTATGGCACGCTGATTGCTCAATAAAAAAGAGAATATTTACCTCACAGATAGTTAGGTTATAATCCAGGCCCTGGCGCTTACTAGCCTCTAAATTCCAACTTCATAAAAAAATAAAGCCAGAAAAGTGAAACTTAAGTTAGAAAAACGAAAAATAAACGACTCCGTCAAAAATCAAAAAGCCGAAATCACCCTTTTCACACCAAGGTCAAAGAGATAATGCTCGAAGTGAATAAGCTCGAAAAATAAAAAACTCCCGGACCTTCAGACTATCGCTTACAAGAAAGTCCTTTTAAACACTCTAATGAAAGTGTTAAGGACAATCCCACAAAGAAAATAGCCAGAAAAAAGGACACCAAAGGTTGGGGAAGTTCCTTTAAGAGCAAGGTTAAAAGAGATGCATACATTAGTAAGCAAGATTCACCTGGACCAGGAGTATATTAGCTCTCACAGGATATGGCAATCAATAAAAAAGAGTCACCAACGAAGCAAAGCATACTTTCCGACTTCAATGAAAAAAAGTACAAGAAAACAATCGATAGTATTTTCAATAAGTAGTATTACGGCATTCGAAAAAATAAGTAGAATCTAGTCCCAGGACCCTGTACTTATAAGCAGTAAATTCCAAATTTGAAACCTTTTTATGAACAAGCCAAAAACTCCAGCAGTTTTATACAGAACAAAGTTGATCGCTTCGGTCGATACATTGGGTAAAAGTACTGTTATTAAAACTTTCTTTATACTGATTCATAGGAGCAGTCTAATATTGGTCCTGGAAAGTATTAACTTGGATCATCATTTGACAAAGCTAAAAAGCTGAGATTGATCTAAAGCTCCGCTTTCATGTCGGAATCAAAGAGAGAAATGGTTCCAAACTGTGAGAAACGACTCGGACCTGGTTTAAAAATTATAGATTAAAAAACTGGTCTAAAAAGTACTTTCAGCTTTAACATTTCTGGGGGCTGGCGTTGAGGACAGCTCAACTCTCCTTTACTTTCTATCATAATGTATTTTTAACTTTAAAAATTATTAGACTTTCCTAATATGAATATAATTAGATTATAAACCATACACAAAATGGGAAATGATTGTGTAGGGAAAGGGAGAAAACCCTAAGAAAGAACAGTCGAGCATGGACCCGAAGCAACTAAACCTGTGAATGCCGAGCCACAGGAAAAATCTAACATTGTGCAAAACATTAATGAAGACACTCAAAAACTAGACATTAACAAGGGAGTCAATGATGCCAATCAACTCAACCCTAATGTAAGCTTGGATAACTAAAAGTCAAACATTAACAAGTAAACTTCTGAAATAAGTCAAATAAAACCGAAGATAAACCAAGAAAACGAAACATCAAACATCAGTAAGGAAATAACTGAAGTAAATGCAATAAAACCTAACAATTTAGCTGTAAAATCAGAACTTTTGATAAGTCCTGAACAAGCTATCCGACAAACAAACAGTAACATGAGACTCACTTCGAGATATGCCGAAAAATTGGGGGATGATCGGGAAAAAATGAAGGAAAAAATGAGAATAAAAATAAATAACTAAAAAAAGAACCTCCAAGAATTGTAAAGTTCCTACAATAAATTGAAGTAAAGCAGTCTGTAAGGAAATGACAAAAATTGCAAAAGTAAAATGAGGAGAATCTAGAAAGATATGGAAGTTGTCAAAAAGAGGATCGCGTCCGATGAAAATTACATTCTCAAAATCGATAACAGCAGTTGATGTTCAAAAGCTTAAACTCCGCAATTTTTATGTTGATTTTTGTAATATGAGGTATGGAAACGGCAGATGACCAGTAGGTCGAAACTAGCAAATATAATTTATGATAAACTTTGAAAATAAACAATAAAAGTCAAAAAGCAACGCTCCACAGATTTTTGTAAATCCATCTTTGAAAAAACTGCCTCAGAAACTATCAAGAACCGCAACAGCTCTATCACTCGATAGCTATGAATCGAAAAAAAGTTATAATTTGCCAAAATAAACAGTCACCACAAATTATAGCTTCTCAGATGCAAACTCTGTCGAATTCAAAAAACTATCATTCACAAACCAGACTGTCTAATAGGAAAAAGAGACTCTATTAAGATAGATTCAGCGCCAGTTCCTCGTCAATTAATAGATAAAAAAACAGACTTTTTAAATGAAATAGAATTATCGTTAACAGTTATCTCAAAACAAAAAAATACTTAAAAAAGCGATCGAATAATACCAAAGTTATTAATGCGAAATTTCAAAACTAATCAAATTAACGAATTTTGAACTATAAAAACGGCATGGTGCATGATATTTAGTCAAAAGATCATTATTAAGTAATAGATAGCGTTATTATATTTTTTTCTTTATTCAGATTTTTTTATTTTTACTTTGCTGAGAAGCTGGTGGGTTATTGACGAAAAGAGGATATTTAAGCAAGTCTTTGCATTTTGGTCTTTATTCTGGATCTTTTCTCACCAAACTTTCGATAAAATTCCTTGCATCATCGGGGAGTTACTACGGAAACTCCATTTTGTTTTTGTCAACCTGCATTAAGTGTAAAATTACATTAATAATTTTGTTCATAATCACGTTCCTCTTCTCTCCCTCAAAAGGAACTCTTCCGGTCAATATTTCGTATGTCAGAACTCCAATGCACCAGATATCCACTGATGCATCGTACTATTTTCTCTATAAAATTTCAGGTGGAGCGTAATCAAACGTGCCACAGTAGGTTTTCCTTGAATTTTCAACAAGCGCAGACCATCCAAAGTCACAGAGCTTAGCAACTCCTTCCGAAGAAAGGACAATATTTTCCGGTTTGATATCCCGATGCGCGATGGACTTATCATGCAAATATTGCAAAGCAGATATGGTATCCCTGAGAAATTCAACAGCCTCCTTCAACTGCAGGGTATCTTTCTCATTAAGATGATCAAACAAAGTTCCCCCGTTCATATACTCCATCACCAAGTAGATTTCTCCTGGCTCCTAGAACATCCCAAAAAATCTGACGATATTGGGATGGTTCAGACAGCTGTGTAGTCTAATTTCATTTTTCAGTTGCTATAACATTTTGTACTATTTCACTTTTTGCTTTACAATCTTCTTCAAAGCCACCACAAATCCAGTGTCAACGTGTCTAAATATAATTAGAGATACTGAGCAAGGTAAACCTATCCGAACTTCCCCTTACCAAGAATTTTTCCAATTTAAAATCCTCCAATCACATTGTTTTTTGATTTTGTTTGTTTCTTATTCTTTAGTTATTTATTAGCTAGAATCTCGTTCAAAGATGAAAACTTTGGATTTCCGAGTTCGTGATTATTCTGGTTATTCTGGTTTTGTGAGGTATTGTTTGGACTGCTGATCGTTTAATTTTGATTTGAAGAAGTCGTAGTATTGCTTCCGAATAAGGCTTTATTCATTTTACACAAATGAGATATTTGCTGAGGTGTTTTTTCGTTGTCTTTCAGATTGATAGACTGAGAGTTTGCTGTGAGAGTGCCCTAATAAGAATGATCCTTTTTAGGGACAATACCCTTACGAATTAGGTCAAGTACAGGAGATTGTTGAGTGATACCCACGGTACTCCTGAGATTTTCGCGTTTGTAACTATTGGGACAAGAGCCTCTGAGATCGATACCTTTCATCTAGGGAGGGAGTCCAACAAACTTACTATTTTGTTCTTTGTTTTGGCGTTCATTGGAAACTTTTCTCTGCTGGGAGATTTGTTACTCGTGACAGTAATCACTAACAAGTTTTCTTTTATTGGCCATTGTCGACTATACGCCTTCTATTTTACTTTGAAGATTTTTAATCTTGCTGATATTTCCTTACGCCTCCTGAAATGTACGTTCGATAGGTCTTTGCTGAACTTGTGATCTCTGCTGGTAAATCCGGTTCATTGGAACCGGCTAGAACCCATACGAATTCCTTAGCATCGGTTGATTTTTATTCACCTCTCTTTGCATTCTTCCTTCACTCAAAAATTTGTTAACTTAATTTTGACTCTTTATTTCCCAAATAACATATTTTTCTCACAATCTCCCCATTATTTATAAACTCATTTTATGAGCTAAGATCAAGATCGCAAACCCAACCCCTCTCAAAAAATAGATGAAAAATCCTCTTAGGAAAAACTCAAGTAAGAAATCACAAAATTTAATTTCAAAGTACTCCAGAGGAACTATCCCCATATATCTTCAATTTTGATCTCACTGCAATATGTGGTGCTTGCCAGGTACAGCATCGATGGGAAATTTTGGAGTTACCTAAAAATCAAAGGACCCGGGTTCTTGGCGGATGATAAATACAAGAGATACGAATTGATTATTATGAATCAGTGCTAAGTTGAAAACGTCAGCGTCAAAGTACATTTTAGAATAATTTTAGTTTCCCGAGGGAACTAAATTCGAACTGAACTAGGTAGAAAATGGGTATTTGATGAGTTACATGAGAGAAGATTCGCAAGTTGGGTACATAATTGAGGGTGTCTGGACTGCAGATAAAAAGATCGAGGAAGTTTACAAGTTTCTTAAAAACACTATTAAGCCGACCTGATACTCTACTTACGCTTTTGTTGATATTATTTTTGAAAATTGTATCCAATGCATGAATCTGTTTGTCACTAAAATTTGGTACTATTATTAGATTATTTCTCAGAGAGAAATGTACAGTCAGCCCTACCAAAAAGGCCCTCCCAACACGGAAATGATTGAAAAGCAACTCTTCGAGGCTTTTAAGCATCAAAATTCCGAATATTACGATGATGCCTTAGAGTAATTTAATGGAAATTAGTGTTTAGGAATCTGCAATCTGCAAGCGACCAAATCATTTAAATCATCGAGTCAATGCAGAAAAGTCCTGAGTACTACATGAAGATTATGCCCATCATGAAGCAAGAAAGATAACTTGTCACTGAACAGTAGTATAAGGAGTTTTGGAGCAAAAACTAGAAGGTACTATGCCGCAATTTTGAAAAAAATGCCTATCGAGCTCTAATCATGTAGGAATTGAAGCAAAGAGAAATGAAGTAATTCTTAAAAAACCAAAAAACTAGCTAGTAGCACAGCCCCCAAAATCAAAGCACTCTCAAAAAGTCGAAGAACTCAAGATCAAAGAAAAGAATCAAAACTATCGAGTCTGCAGAAGAGTAATTTAATGACGACGACCAATTCCATCACTTATCCCTGAAACAGGAGCTTGCCTCGTAACCCAGGGCTAATTCAAAGAAAAAAAGAGAGAAAACCAGGAAAAAAAATCAGTGACACTATTTGGAATTTTTTTTTGGTAAACAAATGTCTTTAGAGATTTAAGTTATGAATCAAAAAAAATCAAATGGTAGCTTCTTATTTCACTGCGGTGCTTCGGCAGACTTATTTTTCGGGAAAACGGCAGGATTGTCTTTTAAAATATCTTAGTAGAATGCCAACACAATCTCTGGATACGCATTTTTCATTTTCTTTTCTCCAATGAAACCGATTTTGTTTGAGACTTTGAGTTGAAAATATCTCTTCCCTCCGAAATCAACAACTTTCTGGATTTAGTCTTTCCCAACTTCAATATTCAGAGAAGAGATGTCCATACTATATGCTACACTTTGAGCTTCATCCCGATTGTTCTGTTCGTTATCCTCTTCATTTTAAAATTCCTGAAGGTCTTATTGATTTTCATTCTTCATCTGCTCTTTCTCCACAATTACTTGACCTTAAGAAGGATTAAGTGGAATTTCTTTGAGCTAGAAACTCTCTTAAAAGTTTATTTAAGAGTTAATCATCTCTCTTTCAGAGTGCTGGATCTGAGAGAGCATTGGAGGCTCTTGCTTTTTTGTTTGAGAAAAGGTTGCAGGTCTGGTTGATTCTGAAATAAAACTACCGTTGTGGGAAGAGTTAAGTGACTCACGGCCTTAACCGTCAATGAGTGGAGCAGTCCTGTTCCCATGCTGGGTATAGGGCTTGTCAAATTTTTCTTCATGATATGATTAGCATTGAAAACTGCTGTTTTACTCACTTTACTTCAAAAGAACCATGTTTTCTTTACTCGCACAGGAATAAGGGACTTCATTGTTTTCAACTTCAATAGCTTTCTTGCCGATTTCCTCCTTTTACTGTTCATTTTTTCGACAAAAATTAAGGAGTTAGGATAAATGGGACTATTACGGTTTTCCCAATTCTCCACACCTGTTTTTCTCTTTTTGGTTGGAACCTGAATCGCTTTCACCCTTTTGAGTCGGTTAATTGATTGGAAATGTCGGGTTTTTAGGAGAAACAGTGAGCTTCTTCGATGTTTAGTGCCTTTGGGGAATTTCTTGTACTCCCAATTTTCTCTCGCTTGACCCTTCTGGTTTAAAACCAACATCACGACTATTGGAGTCCTATTTTTGACTAATGCTTGTCGAACTTTCCAGGGTCATTTTTTTCAAGGTTGGCTTATTTACTTGCTGATACTAGGCAGCAATTGATTATTTCAAGCCTTTCCAGGGTGCATCTTGAACTTTACTACCTCGATCAATTTTAGGGATCGGATGGGACTTGGGGGTCTTTTTTTTCGAATTGAAATTAGTGGAAGCTTACTTCTTGTGTTTAGGGGTGATGCTCCCCTTAGTTACATTTTTTTCCTTACGGTCATCACGAATCTTCTGCTTTTTCCATTAAATGAGATACGAAAGGGCATGCTCCATATTTTCAATAGGTTCCCAGGTGCTTTGGTTGCGGGGGTAGCCCTTCCACTTTACCAAATAGTGAGGCTTGCCCCTAAAGATTTTTTCTTCGAGAATTTACTCGACTTCATACTCCGGATCCACTTCGATGTTCATTGACTCGATTATAAAAATTTGTATTGAATACGCCCTATTAATTTGAACTGATAATGTCTAGCGCAAAAAATGAAATACAATTATACGAGTATAAATTTTTTTCTTATGCTTGAGAAAGATAATTAATTCATATTCGAAAGAATGGCGTAATCAACTGCAAAATTACTCATCAACTCTGAATAACTTAGAAATCGTTGCCCATTCGTTCCTACTGTTCCAGGAAGCACTTTTAAACATTGAGCTAGCAATACTGACTGGTAATAGGAGAGGCAGCAACTCCCATTTAGTGGAGCTTTTTCTGCATTGATATGAGTGATTTAGCCAATTCAACCGTACTTAGTTGCTACTCTGCCCACACTCTTCCCGCAAAAGCCGCAGCTCTCATCCACAAATTATTCTCAAGGGTGTTTTAATTTGACACCTACCCCCATAGACAAGTAACACCTCCCAATATCCTCTCTTTATCCACATTCGCAGGAAACACCTGTAAATTTTGATAGAGCTCTTTCCAGACGGTATAATGGCCAAAAGAATTCCCCCAGATGAAACCCTGTCCCTTGTTCAAATACAGCAGATCAGACTGAGACATTATTATCTTGCTGGTAGATCCCTTGACAACTAGACATACGATCAAAGTTACATTCGGCAGTTTAATTTTGGGCTCCCCAATAATGGAGAATGTCGCTGCCATTAGTTTTTACTCCGTCAGCATTGTTTCTCCAAAATATAGTCTCCTTGTGATTAGGCAACGCAGATTTGATCTGGGACCTCCAGTACATCTGAAGCTCCCCGTAGTTGGAAAGGCCCTTCTACTCCATAAAAGTCTTAATTTCCGGGATTTAATCCCAACATCGAGACATAACTTAATCTCCACCCAAGTGAATATATGGGGAAGATGCAAACAAAGAATCTATCTCCTTCAAAACATCTTCCACTAGCCCATACGCCAGAGGATTGGAAACATTTAATTGTCCATTGTACCCTTCCGCAGTATAACTGCACTACCTGACGACACCTTTATCCTTCCATGCAGCACTTCTTCCCCAGGAACGCACGTGAGCAGGCGTATCAAACTAAGGAATAATTTTGATCCCGTTCTTATCAGCAGTACTTATTAAATCTTTAATGTCTGAAATGCTGTAAATTTGATCTTGACTATAGGCGCCCTCAGCAAGCTCGGGATGAGAACTGAGCTTCAGTGGGAAAGATTCATCATCAACAATGTGCCAGTGTAGAATATTTAGTTTGAAAAGGGCCATACTTTCGAGAAGAGTTTTTATCTTATCGACTTTGATGTAGTGGCGGGCGGTGTCGATCATTATCCCTCGATATTTCACCAACGGATCGTCCTAAATTTACACACAAGGAATTTCATATTCTCCGTTTTTTCGGTGCTGCTAAATTAGCTGGGAGAGAGTTTCCATCGCATAAATATATCCAGAGTAGTCATTTACTTTTATGGTTATTAAATCTTACTCAATTTTCAAAAGATAACCTTAAGATTTGATGTCTTCTCTATATGTGATAACAATAGGGACCTAGGCTGCTGCAGATTTGATCAATTTAAATTTGAGACACTCTTCTCTGTTCTTAACCAACCGATTGATAACTTTGTCAAAGTAATATTCGGTGTCAATGTTAAGATCAACAACTCTCTTGACTAACCCGCATAAACTGTTCAATTTCAAGTTACCATTTTACAATCTCATCGATTTTGGCGATGGGTAAAGAGTAGTTGAGCTGCTTAAAACCAGGATGCAAGCTAGTAATAATGAGATCTTTATCATGTTTTTTTTTAATATTATTAAAAATCATTAATCCAGAATTAGCTGATCACTCTTATCGCCTGCATACTCTTTATTTTACGTAAAACATTCGATTGGATATTTGCTGCAAAACTAACTAGTTAAAGGTGAGGTTGCAATTCCCATTTGGTTGAGAGTTTTTTCCATTTTGACCATATTTTCGACTAGCTACGAGAGGGAAAGTTTTTACTATGCCCATACCCTTCCTGCAAATACAGCAGTCCTCATCCAGAGTTTCGTTTCAAGAGTGTCGCTATTTGAAACCTATCCCCAAAGACAGACTTCAGATCCCAAAATTTGTGATCGATTGACACCTGATGGGAAAAATTCTACTTTCTCATATATTTATTTCCATGTAATGTAGTGACCAAACTTTTTCCCGTTGGTATATCCCTGTCCGGTATTCAGATAGAGATGATCATTTTGAGAAAGAATAATCTTGCTCTCAGTTTATTTAACATCTAAATAGTAATAGCTGTACATTTGTGTATATCTTTCTGATCTCCCCAATATTGCATGATATCTTACTTCCCGGTTTTAACGCCAATTGCATTATTCAACCAGTAAACGACCCTTCGATCTTTCGGAAGAGCAGACTTAATCTGTTTTTTCCAATACATCTGCAACTATCCATACGTGAGAATTCCTTTCTCCAGCATAAACAATCTTATTTTCGGTTATAAGTCCCAGCATAGCGAAGACACTTCATCACCTCCCAAATGAATGTAAGGCGAATCTGAAAATATTTCGCTGACTTATTTCACCACTTCCTGAGTCAGTTTGTAAACCTCTATATTTGAAACATTGAATTCTCCGGAATAGTCTACAATGCAGTTAATGACAATTCTTTTCTATTTCCATTATTACGATAACCCCCATGATCTGACATGCGCTGGGGTGTCTATTTCGGGGATTATCTTTACGCCGTTATCATCAGCCAATTTAATCAGTTTTTTCAAATCTTCAACTGTGTAAATTTGTTATTAAGAGTAGGCCCCAGCTGTGGCTAGTTATGGATGTGACTATAGCCTAATTGGAAAAGATTAATCGTCAACAATATGCCAATGCAGGATGTTAAGTTTAAAAACTGGCATTGTTTGGATTAAATTTTCAATCACACCCACTGAAAGGTAGTGTCTTGCCGAGTCTATCATAATTCCTCTGTGATTTAATAAAGGTTAATCTTCAATTATTCCAGTTGGAATTGAGTATTCGTGTTAACCGTTTTTATGCCTTTTTATCAGTTGAAAAATAGTCTAGAAAGCATATACAAAGCCCGAATAGGAAGAGGCATTTGCTTTAATAAGATCGCCTTTTATTTCAATGGAGTAAGCTTATCTCTTCATATCGTTCTAACTAGTTCTCTAAAGAATCAATGGTACAGTTTTGGCTTCCCGGCGAGCATTATTTTAAAATGAACAATCTTACCTGTCATAATTTCGATCGACTCTTTCTAAAATCTTGTAAAAATAACTCAGAATTCTTTCACTTTATGGGTCACTTATACTTAACTCCAAATTGCACAAGTCTTAGAATAGTAAAAGATTTTTTTCGTCCAAGTTTACCTTTTTTGGCTGAGGGTAAATCAAGTGGCATAAACTTACTAAAACCAGTGTGAACAACAAAAATGCCTTAACTATTGCTCTATGCATCACTCAATGTAGCTTAGATTTGGCTATAATAAATCTTTGAATTGGTTATAATAAGTCAGATAACTTAGTAATAACATCAGATTGTCAATTTTAACGATAAATGAGTCTAACCTCATCCCGAATTATTGCTCAGGATCGCTTTATCCCTCTCCGCAACAATTAAAACACTCCCTGCCCTCACTTCAACACTCCCAAATTAAGCATATCCTCTGGTGCTTCACAATCCAAGGAATCTCAATTATACGAAGATCACATTAAGAAAAACTTCAATATCTCACCTAAAGTTCTCACCTGGAACGAGGAAAAATCAAACACAGCAAACGCAGATGTTCCAAAAGACCTCATCAAAGGATTCAGTTTTGATTCAGATATCGACATGACCTCCACAATTAGTGCTTCGAGTAGAGCCATTAGATCGAGTCCGTAAAAAACCTTGGATGCTCCTTATATTAGAGATGATTTCTACATCAATATTCTAGATTGGAATCAATAGGGAAGATTAGCGGCTGCTCTATACAATGAACTTTTCCTTTATACTCCTAAATAAACTATTTAGTTATGCAAAAGCTCTTTCTCATCATATATCAGCGGTGTCAGATTTTTCAACAGCATAGTTGCAGTCGGGAATTCAATGGGACAGATCGAGATTTACGACCTTTAGAAGTTAGCAATAATCAGGACCCTGTCGGCTCACACAAACAGAGTATCTGCTATTGATTTTTTAAATGGAAATTTGATATCGGGATCAAAAGACAAGACCATCAAAATTCAGGATCTTAAAATATAAAGAAGTGTTGTTTCTACCTATAACACTCATTAAGCATAGGTGTGTTCCGTCAAGGCTAAGAGCCATTTTGAAAGAGTTTTTTCTTCCGGGTCTAATGACAACAAAGTCAAGATTTGGGATCTTAGAAGTCAATTTTAACTATACAGTCTTGAAAGTCACAAAGGAGCTGTTAAAGGACTGGCTTGGTGTCCTTGGAGAAACGGATGCTTGGCAACTGGTGGAGGAACAAACGACAGGAGTATCAAACTTTGGAACACCACTGATGGCAAACTGCTATCATCAAGAGAGACTAAAAGTCAAATCAGTTCTATTGTGTGGAACTAAAAGACAGAATCTTTGATAAGTAGTCATGGATTCCCAGCACATGATGTAAATGTTTGGAAACTCAATAAAAATAAACTCAACGTGTAACACACGTTTAGAGGTCATAGCGGAAGGATAATTAGCATGGCAATGTCTCCCTAGCAGGATACCATTTGTACAGCTGGAGCCGACTAATGTCTCAAGTTCTGGAGAGTTTGCAATCCAAGTAAAACATCGACCTAAAAACCTCGGACTTCTTTTAATAGAATTCGATGATATTTCTTTTATACTTTAGAGTTTTTCCACTGTGTTATGTAGTAGTTCACTATTTTCAACCGTCGATTTTATAAATCAAATGATATCCCAAATTTTCCTAAAGAGTTTAGGATATTCCACTTTAGCCTAGCCGATATTATCAAGCAGACTTTTTAACTACTGATCGTTTTTGTACATTTACTTCATAACTTCTACGGTTGCAGTAGTCTGTCTGTCAAATCGTAGGTGAGGCTCTATTTTGCTATCCTGGAACTGATTAAACTCCAACTAACTGAAAATTCCAATATTAACCAGAGTTCTTGCGTCTTGCCTCGTTCTTATTTGGTCCTTTTCAAGCCCTTTAACAAGCTCATCAATTTATTTGTCAGTTCCCATCAACTGCTCAAGTTCCTCTTCCTAACTAATCTTCCCCAGTCCAATCCTTCCCTTGCTAGGAGCATCATCTTTTTTCACTTCCTCAACATACTCTTAAAATGTGATATGCCGGTCTTAGGTATCTTCCTCTTTCAAATTTACAAAGGCGGATGAACTTTTTTACGAAAAGCTCTCTAACACTTTTTTCTAATTGAATCTGATTCTCGGAGATTGCTTCGTTTATTAAAGTTTGTGATAGATTTGAGCAGAACTCATACCTAAGACCGTAGTATAATTTTGCCATGTCTTTATCAGGCCAACCATGCTCCTTAGTTTATTCTTGATCAAGTTTTTCTTTTATGATTCACTAGAAAACTCTCTTCTGAGCTGTTATAACTTCTCACTGTGCTCTTCGTCGAACTTCTCCAGAGCCTCCTGTCTCTCTGCATCAGATTAGTACTCCTGGCTTATTCTTTACACACCAACCTAGTATTAAAATACAAGTTCTCGGAACGGGTCTTTTTTGATTGATTTGATTAGAGTTATTATTTCCTTGTAAAGTGGAATCATCACCCTGTTTTTTTCCCGGATTGCTTCTTCTGTCGCATGGGTTTTTTCTAGCATATCAAAGTCGTGTGTTTAGTAGGCAAGAGCCTAAATATGCAGTTTATGATAGTACTCCGTAGAACCCAAAAACTCGGGAAAAACTGTCTAAGCTGTCAACCGTTAATCAGCATTTTAATCATTGAACCAGTAATTATCGCTTTAAAACTCGAGTATTTTCTTAATCCTGTCTCGGTTGATTTTCTTGAGCTACTAAGTCAGCATATACTTTTAAAGCCTATTTTACGAAATCTAGTCAGTTTTACTCCACTTCTTAATGTTTTGCTGCAAAGCAAATCCATTTCTGATAATATAGGCCCTGAATTTGCACTAATTATCATGGTGTCTGTTTGCCATTGATTACTTGTGTTCCTAAAGGTACGCATTTTCGATTTTGTCCTGATATTAATTTGCCTCAGTACTGATCTGTCTCCTTGCCGACTTCAGATCTTTGCGATATTGCCTCAACGCCAAATCGTTTTCAGAATAGACCCTCGGCTTACGAATGCGATATTAATACTGCAATCCTCGAAACGCCCTGAGCATATTTAATGTACGTATATTAGCCAACAACCAAAATTATATACGCACTTATTTTTAATTTCAAAACGATAATATATAAAAAAAGCATCCGAATGTAGGACTCCTAAACTTTCAACCGCTAATAACCATATATGCTACCACCATCTAAATACAAATCTCTCCAATCAATAATGGAAAATAGCGATCTACGTTTAAAGTAGACTACTTTCAAAATAGATCAAGGGGGTATTGTCGATCACTACCAAAAAATCAGATAGCAGCAGAAGGAAGCCCTTGCATTTATCAACATGTCGAAAGCCATGAAAAAAAAAATATTTGGAATATAGTCCAATCGAATGGAGGACCTCAGCAATGTGCCGTTAGTCATCGAAGATCATCCTCTGAATGGGAAAATTGTTATGACCCAAGAAAAGTGGGAGAACAGGTTGACAGGATTGGAAAATTAGGAACAGCTCAATGACTCCGGTTTGTCATAAATTAAACTTGATTTCAACTAGGATGCTAGATAGCAACCCATCATTGCTACTGAAGGGGAATATGTAACTCCCTCATAAACAAATAATTTCCCCAATCTCGATAAGAAACTTTTCCTTAACAATTTAAACTAACTGATTGTTCCTGAAAAGGTCCCGTAAAATATTGAAGGCATCAAATAAGTGTAGAGTAAAATTGAAAACCACGAGGATAATTAACACAATGGGAAAAACAATTATAGCGGCAAAAAATAGTGAAATCCTAAATTAACTACCGTCGATTGTTTTAATCTTTGTCACTCGGTTTTTAAGAAGAGAATTAGTTTAACTTATCATTATATTACACTTTGCTTTTTCTTTATAAACTTTAGATTAAGTAAAGAGGATCGTCAAATGTAGAACTAAAAAACGCTGAAATTGTGCACGCATATGACTTTCGTTAACAAAAAATCAGTTACCGAGTACTTCTCGACAAAATATTAAACAAAAGAATGCTAGATTTCTCTAAATGATAAAAATCACTAATCTCATTATCTATCTCTTTGCTTGCATTGTGGGAAACTATTTTGTGGGGCTTTTTCATAAAGCAGTTGCATATCTAAACATCAATAGCAACATGCGAACCATGTAATAGCAGTTTCAATATCAACATTCATTGTATTCTGCAAAAACTGTGACGACGATTTGGAGTCAATGATTCTGGCTTTCACAGGAGACGAAAGATCAGATGAATACCTTCGCACAGTTCGATTTACAAATTACCTGAAATAAGGTTGGATGAAGCTAAGCTAGCAGTTTATTGGTAATAAAAACATAAAGGAGATAAGCACATATCCGTCGTTTAAAAATTTAGGAAACACCTGTTTTCTCAATGTTGTTCTGCAACTACTCTATGGTACAAAATAATTTGTGGACATTTATCGTAAGTTTGAGTTCTAAATCGGAAAGAAAAAAGTCTACAAACTGTTGAGCAAATAGGTTTAGATGTTTTACACTTAAATGATATAGATAAAATAAAACTAGACCTGGCACGTCGTTGGATCGAAAAGCAACCATCAGAAACAACTGAAGTATTTGAGTTCCTTAGGCATCAAAGACTGTGAAATGAACGTTCTTTTGAGATAGATGATTCTGGAATTAGATCTCTAACTTTAGACCTCGTTCTCCCCCCATCTTATCCTGCAAAAACTAATATCCTTAGAAAAAAGGTACTCCAATCATCAATAGCAGGATGCTGACTAACTGATAATTCTACTGCTCGATACTCTAAGTCAGGGATAGCTCAAGGCTGTCTCTTATGACAGTGAAAGATACAAAAAAATCGACGAACTACTGGGAAAACAGAAAATATCGATATCTTAAAATATATTCGGCAGCTACTTGGCAAGCAGACTCATTTGTAGACAATGTCGCAGATAGAGTTGGACCCTCGATCTGACTTTCCAGTATTCAGTGTAACTCAAACCAAACAAAAACTAGTTCAAACTTTAGTAAGGAAAAGTACCAATCCGACATTTCTAACCACTCAAATACCCAACACAAATAAATACTGTTCCATAACTTATCAAGGGTTTTTTCACTGAGTAGATTCTCACAAAAAACAACAACTATTACAATTGCTAAAATTGTTCATCTCTGACAGCAACAAAAAGGTTGTTTGTAGTAAGTCCTCCCAAAATTTTGCTGATCACGATAAAAAGGTTCAGTGGGATTAACAAGAATCCGTAGTATCTGGAGTTTCCCGATGTGTTAGATCTTGGCGGAGTTTCTCTCAACTAGGGGAAATTTTAGTATTAGCTCTACGGAGTGATTGTCCATGAGGGGAAAACCTTCAATTCGGGACACTATGTCATATATCTGGGCTCTCCAAAAGATCAGTGGGTCTGCTGTTCGGACGAAATTGTCAGGAAAGTCACTTGGAGATAAGTAAAGTGCCAGCAAGCCTATGTTCTCATGTATAAACTCAACAAAAATTAATAATGATATTTATCGCCATTTTTTACTTTTTAAACTGAGACTCATGAATGAGAATTATGCAAACGATCAAAAATACTTGAATGGCTAAAGTCCAGAAATCTGTAGTATCATTAACAAGTTGGACAACTCATTAATTATTATTCCCGCTCCCCTAAACGTGTCAATTTTGGTGATAATATTGGCAAAAACCCCGACAGAGTAAAGTACTCTCCCCACTACAAACCAAAAAGGGAAGAACAAAATCTGATGTTCCTTGAGTCCACCTACACTGTAGAGAAAATTTTACATCCATTGTTGTATAACAGGTATGAGAAGATAAACAAGAAGATGTAGAATTGCTCGATAGAATTTCTTGTTATGATATTTAGTGCCACTATTAACGGAGGATCCTAATCTGACTTGATTAGTTTAAGAGTCGATGCACGAATCATAGAAGTTGTTGTGGTAAGTACAAGCAGGAAAGAGGAAAAGAGAAATCCCAGTTTGATCACAAAGTTGAGCTGTCCATCCCTTGTCAAAAGATTGTTTTCACGGAATGTTTGATTTATAATCGGGGATGCGACTTCCTTTACCGTCAAATAAATTGTAAATCCAGCCGCTGTGTTAGTCCACTTATGATACCTGCCAAACCTATCAGTAAAATGCTGTAGATTATGATTTTTTTCAATGGACCTACCGTCATGAACAAATCCTGGGAAATTGTGATAATGTAATATTAATAATCTTTAGGCAAAAAACTGAACAAAATGAGAACTTTTTCTTCAAAATCACAATCAGTAACTAATTCTTTCAGAGTGGCCCTAAGTTTTTTTTGTGAAGAATTTGTTGGTAAGTCAACCATAAATCGGGAAATTTGTTGAAAATATTAGAGAGTAACTGTTTTGCAGCTATATTTCCCGCAATCTTCGAATTTGATCCGGTGCCTTATGCTTCGATGGTTTCCTTACGCCAATCACCAAAGGAGTTTTCGATGGTTATCTCCAACTTCACGATATACCCCCTCCCAACTTCATACCTTTATTTCCTGGGATTGTACTTCATTTGTTGAGCAAACTGATTGAGTTCGCTCTGATAGTTGATGATACCTTCTATATATGACCGAATCTTAGATTTATTGCTTTCTTGATTTCTATTTGGTTGATCTTACTTGATGTTTTAAATAGCGGATAACCCAATCTTTTCTAGCATTTAAAGGACAGATGCACCAGATTCGTTATATTACTATCCATTTTGGAAGTAAAAATCCTTCTTTTTCATATTTTCTTAGTGATAACCGGGCTTCTCAGGTTGTTTTGCCATTGACATAGAAAGGTCTTTATCATTCACTGAACTTTCAGAATTTTCCCATTTTGAAGTGATTGAGGATAGAGACAGTGACTCAGATGGTGCAAAGTTTTCCACTTTTACTTTCGTGTCGCTGTAGTATGTTTCAAAACTTTGAGCTTAACTCACAGTGTTCTCAAAAATACTCCCTTGTTTGCATCTTTGTTCAACAATTTCCGCAATGTCTTTTTCGATTCCCGGCAATTTTTGAAATTCTCGATCGATATATAATTTAGCAATACAAAAATAAAGGTACTCGGCACTCACCTGTTTTAAAGCAGCTTATATAATGTACCCAATTTAGTCTTTCAGATGTTCAAAGTGGATTTTTTTGTTCAAATCGTGAAACAAAATTTTTTGCAAAATCACATTAAGAAAATTTTTTCCCAAAGGAATCAATTACTCGTATGATTCCTGATAACTCGTTTCTTAAGCAAGTGTTCTCAAGTTCCTGTACTACGATTACATTCTTTGCGTTCAACGTTTATAACAGTAATATTATGCCTGATTCAATATAATACTTCAATTAATATGCAATGATGTCTCTTTTTGTGGAAAAAAACATTAATACCCTTGCAAACTAAATATATTCAAGTTTTTTAATATTGATAAGTGACACATAAACACGTGAGCTTTGTTTTTGCCTTTCAATCTAGCTCATAACTACCGAAAGAAAGTAAAAAACATAAAAAAATTCTCAAGTCAAACAAAAAGTTCAATCAACTCACAATGCCCTTTAATCCTATCTCATAATTGGCCTTGGTTTAAAAAAGAATAAATAAACAATCGGTGATTCACTGACATTTTGCGTAAAATAAAGGTTTAGTAGGGTGGGTAAAGTTCATAGAAATAAAATTTACTCTTTTTTTTCGAGTATCTTCTTAACATCACTTTATATTCCTTCCAATCACTCGAAATTTTTATCTATCTACAGCTTGGCTATACAAATATAAAGCCACTCAACTCGAGTGTAGGTTAATTAGTCACAGATGATATTTCCAATTTATTCTTTATTCTTTTCATAATCATGCTACCTGCTCAAATGATTAGAAAGCACCCTTTTCAAGATCACATGTAAGAAATCCTTGCCTTGGGAAATAAATTTCTCATCGTTGTCCTAGTATTTGGTTTCCTAAAGCAGACTTCTCAAACTTTTGTATTACATATCAACTCAAATGATATAAATGGCATTTTACGATTCCTAATTCTATAGATTTGATCAGTTTAATGATTATGCACGCGTAAACTTATTTAAAAATCACTCTTTGTTGGTTTTGCTATAGTATTCCAAGATGTTGAGCTTCATGTCGATAATTTCAGACTGAGTCCTTAAAGAATTGACCTTTTTATCAAAAATGTTGAAACGATTGATGGTTTTTCTCTGATGACTCGATGAAATTTGTTACTTTAGTTGTTTTTAACTTTTCCCATTGACTACCTTATTGAGCTATGATTTTTTAAGGAATTTCCTCTTAGTCGCATATCGTTTCAAGATATCGACCAACTTGATATTTGCGTGGTCTATCATAGATTGAAACTGATCGTTCTTCGCACACTACCAACAGAAATCCTGACCATCCTGCTGCTATATGCAGTTTCTATGGAATATATGTCCACAGTTAAAAAGCAAGGCATATTCGTCGTCATCGTTGTCTCTCCCTTCCACGAACAGTATTTTTTAGTCTTGAAACGGTCTTTCACAAAGTGAACAAAGCTTCTTGCCCTGAATTCCTGAGAGTCTATGTTAATCTCAATTACCTTTGCTGAGTTAAAGCTATGCACTTTTTATGTTGTTTATCAACACCATATTGTCAATATCGACCCAGTTTGTAAGTAAAGTCTGATGGGAATGCAGCTTATTGTACCCAAATAGCAGATATTTCTTCATTTAGTTCAACACTCCGTCAGGATTCCTTTTAGACTCCCGAATCTAATAGCCAAAGTTACGTTTAGTCTTCTCCACCAACTCTCTGACAGCACCCAACACAAACTAATCAGTGATAGTTTCTCCATTAATCCATTTGACAAAATCTGCGGAATAGCCTCTTTCAAACATCTCCACTATTAGATTACCAAACTGTTTTCTCAAGAGTTTTATGTATTGGCGTTTCTTCAAGTAGTTGCTGCTTTAAATAAAATGCATGATTTAGTAGGTTACCCTGAGAGGCAGATAGAAATAAGAGTACTAAATTATGGTTGAAGACTGACGGAAGATCAACTCGATCATTTCCTGGTAATTCTACTATAGATTCTGTTGGGTTCTGACCTGTAACTGTTTCGACTGAGTGTTTTTCTTCGACAGGAGGAATGACATCGTTGATAATCTTTTTCTGCCCTGCATATTTATTTATTCTTAACTTTCAGAATTTTAATTTAACTCCTACTTTTTCTGATTGGAATTCTGCTCTTCGTCTTATTGATTAGCCCTATCCTTCTAATCCAAAGTTATCAACACTCTGATATCACTTTACATTAATTCGAGGTACTTTGCGATACTTTTTTCAACATCGCCTAACCTCTCATATAAGTATATCAGTATTTTGCGAATTTACTGTCTGTAGGATTCAGAAGCCTGTTTGGCGCTGATTTCCTAGTCCTGAGTCATCTTCAAAACTTCACTCAAATTGTACTTGACAGAAACAATGGTAGCCCCAGAGGTTGTAATTCCTCCGGAATTGGTCTATTCCAGAACGTCGATAACCCTTTCGGGCTCCAATTTCAGCAACAGCTTGATGTGCAAACCGGTATAGTACTATTCCAACTCCAGCTAGTTGTCCACGTGATCCTGCACTATCAGTTCGATGTACTCTAACTGCAAATGCGGATCGTTATCAATCCTGCTGATAATTTCTTTCTATCTGGAAGAAAAGTAAATGCTGAAAAGATGTCTCGATTGCTGTTTATCGATTTCTATAAGCGATTTTAGATTGTAGATTATCTACTTTTAGAACTATGGAACTTAAGGCAGTACTTTGTAGATCCATTTGAAAATCTTTCGCTGGATTGATTTGTTTTTTATTTGAATGAACCTTTTTAGGATCTTTTTGCAAAATTCACGAATCGGCAGCTTTTACATCATGACCACGCTCAGATAGTAATTATGACTGTTCAGTAGTTAAGTTGAAACCATCAACTACTTTATCTCCTTTTCAGACATTTCTTCCGAAATACTTTCAAACAGTCTTGCCAAGAAATCCTGTATTCTGTATTACAACTCCTCCTCACAAGCAATTTACTAGTGGTCTGGTGACTTAGCCTGCATTGTTAACAAAGATATCAAGCGCCGATTGGAATCTTTGACCAAAAAAGACAGCATCTCTTTCTTATATGCAGGTTTAAAGTCAAACACATTTTCATCAAACAGTCTGGCATGCTGAATCATCAGGGCTTAATGGACCTCTTCTTGGGACAATTCAACCACAGTGATTTGAGTTTCGTCAATCATGTGGAGTTAGTGCTCCTTCTTCTTGAGTTTCTTTTCGGAAATGGACAGAAATGCGGAGTTTATGTGGCTGAATATCATTTACGAGATAGAGTGACCTCTCCGAATGACTAGCTACTCAAAGACACCGTTACAGTGCAAATAGTCCCGGAGATTGAATTTGTCAATGATTTAAATTTTTTATCGGGGCAGAAATATATAAGAAAGTAGTTTAGCACTTTTCATGGGCTGATGATAGATCAGCAATTCCAAAAGATGCTCATTCATTAAAGCCTTGTAAAACAGGATAAGCTGGTCTTCTTAGCAGGGAAGTCTCAGGAATGTTTTAAATGCCAATTTTGAGTACTAAATTATTTGCAAACAGTAGTAAGATATTTTTGATACCGGTGACTAGTAAAGAGAACTTGCATGCGACAAATGCAACCAGCGCTACTATCCATGAGACTCATGGCGGTTCGAAATCCGAGTTTAGACACTTCTTAGCTACCGAGATCTTTTAGTCGGAGAGATTAACTCGACATCGTTCATATTTTTCTATTGGGCCAGGATGAAGGAATAAAGTTTGAGAAGAGGGAGATCAATCTGGGTCCCCATTTAAACCATCTTTCTTAAGGCCCTTACCCAGCCCCTCTTGACCGCAAGTTACCATCCGGCTTCGGCCCCTCCAATGATCAACTCTTCGACAAACCTCTAGTCCTTCCCAGACCAATAGTCAACCATAAACTCCAAGAGTTCCTGTTCTATGTTATCGATTTAATGTTTAAGAATGAACGGAATCAGAAGTTAGGGACTGGCTTTCAAGTCTATCTTGTCTGCGGGTGGAGTCAATCCCACAAGACTATAGTACTCAAGCAAAATTATCTTATCTTTTTAGGTTTACATCGGAAAGAAAGATTATAGCTTGTATTATTCGTATACTTTTAACGATGGACGAACTAGAAATGGAGACCTGTAGTTTCTTGATAGGATCAGAAATTTCAGCAACTTTAAATTCTATGTTTTTAGCATATTTAGATAAAATTGCTCCCAGGTTTTAAACATTACTCTTAGAATTTTTGTGTATTGGGGTCTGTTTTCCGGCAGGATCAACAATTAACGGCATTTTGTCGAATTTTCATAAAGATGAAATAAACTGGTCTAGGGTGAGCTTGACATCGGAAGAGCCATATTCAAAACAAATTTCTCTAACATATTCGTATTGATGAACTAGTCATAAGAAACCATGTTTTCTAGGAGCGTAACGACCACTTGATAGACCCTAATATCCTACCTTTCATACAATTTCCTTTCCTAACTCCCCAAAACTGAGTAATTTAGAAAGTCGACCTTATCTTGAACATACATCACGATACATAGTGCTTCGGACGAGATCTTCAAAATCTAAATTACCCTTTTCCCCTTAAATCTGACTCTCTTTGCTTACATAATCTCCTACTTATGCAGAGAAAGTTTAAATATATAGATCCTCTCAGTGTAACTGACCACCACGTAGACAAAACTTTCCTAAGACTTACTCCTCTGAGATTCTCCCATTGGGTTAGACCATTTTTAATAAGAGTTAATGTCGTTGTCCTCCTGTTAATTGGCAGGTTTTTATTCCTCATAAAAGTCGTTAGTCTTTTCATCTTAAATAAATTCAATTTTGCTCATAAACAATAACTTCGATTTGGCAGGAGGGATCTTCGGATTTTCCATTATCTTACTAAATTTAATCTTGTTTTTTGCAATGTCATAACTGTAAATGTGAATAAAATTTCTAGTCGAAAATGCGATTATACATTTGTCCCTCGACTCAACATACTTTAGCTTGCAATTTATAATTTATTACTGGATTTCGATCACACTGACCTATTACTCAATATCCGAAAAAACCCCGGATTCAACTTTAACTCTCTTTATTACAAACTCTTCTTCAATTTTGGTAACTCCAAAAATGTAAAGTGTCTGAGCGATTTTCCCGTTATTTTTTGTTTGGCAAATTATCGGATGGTGAAATTCTACCTTCGCACTCTTGGATAATCTCCCGTAGATGAACTGTTGTATCCGCTTGGAAGAGTCAGAATACTTTAGAATGATACATTCCAGTTAAGTAAACACGAAAATATAGGTTTTTAGTAGTTTTATGCTTTTTATAGTTTGATTTGGCTACTTAAAATTCAGTTTGTGACTGAGAATATTCTTGTTTTTTTGATCCAAAAGAATTACGTAGTCTTTATCAGTACCTGCAATTAGAAGGAAGTTAAAGACTGATCTAATGAGTGCTTGCGGAGATTGATTTTACAGTTTACCAAAGCATACTATATTTCCGAAATGCTAGCCCATAAACTTTTTAGAAAGTGGTTTCCCTTCCCTAAGAACATTTAGATACTCATCCTCAATGAACAGCCCGCAGTCTCTGAGATAGTAAGGGTAATTCGCCTATTTATAAAGTTATAAAAATTCTAGTCTTCTAGTTTCCTATTTTTTATCATTTCTGTCTGCATAAAGCTATGATTACTCTTTTTGGTGAACTCATTGGATTTGGGAAAAAGTAAGTTCTGATACTGATGACGGGAAATTTTTTTGACACCATTCCGCAGATTTCTCTTTTGGTTTGGCAGAAATTGGCCGGGAGGGACCCTTCGATATAGCCA
>JAOWAT010111109.1:0-46853 GCA_028571025.1 Longipedia americana
TTACCGTTAGTATCTCTTATTCTCGATGGAGTCTTATCGGATGTTTTTTCGATATTTCTTTATATAACTTTCATCATAAGGTGCCATTCTCAACGGCTACTGAAAAGAACTCGTTTTGTTATGCATTTTTACAACGAAAAATTATACGGGTAAATAAGGAAAATAAATATTTTATGAGATTAGCAAACCAAATTTATTTCATCATCAAATGAAGGATCCTCGAAGTACCTCCAAAAGTGCGATCTATTTACAGACAGGGTTTTTTGTCGTTCCAATTTTTCGATAAATTTCCCTTAGAATTATAAAAACGGAAGTTATTCCAAAAATGGGGTGCAATCAATCGGAACTGTAAACAGCGTAAACGTGCTCAAGTACTTTACAAATATATGTTAGGACACCACTTGAAGAACAGCACCAATAAAAAAAAAAGTATAAGGATAAACGAATCCCTATAGGGAATTTAGGATTGTTAACTTCACGAAAATGTGGAGAAGGTAGATATCGATAAAAATCTGTATTACTAGATGCTGGATGAGCTGTTGGCAAAACACTTTTTATTCTATAGATTTTCCAAAATAGAAAGAAAAGAACTGATTAAACTCATGGTCAGTTTTAAAACAGGAGCAAATTCCTATGTCTTCAGGCAAGGCGATAAAGGGTCCCTTTTTTTCATTATAACCAGAGGAAAAGTTAGACTGAAGTTTTCCGATGAAAAACACTCAGGAAAAAATAAAATTCTGAAGGAAGGAGACTCTTTTGGCTAAATGACTTTGCTTTACGCAGGTTTTCGATCGGCATCTGTTGAAACTCTGGAAAATTGCGAATTTTGGTGTCTTTACAACCCAATCTTTAAAAAGTCAATGCAAAAACTACTGAAAAACAACTTTGCTCTTGCAAAAGCTTATATTTCTAAAATCCCTTTGTTTAATTTCCTTCCAAAAACTGAGAAGGACTCCATCGCTTTTAATATGCACAAATTTAAATACGAAAGGAATCACGTGTTATTCGAAAAAGGAGACCCAGCAAACTCGTTTTTCATATTGATTTCGGGAGAAATAGATATCCAACTGTAAAATTAGAAAACGTGCTTAAAGGTCGGTGATTCTTTTGGATAAAATTCTTTTCTCGAAAATGAACTCAGAAACGGAAAAGCCGTCGTAACCTCCACTGAAGCAATGTGTCTATGCATTGGACACGAATAACTCAGAAAATCCCTAAGTGGGGACTTTTTGGAACTCTTATATCTGAATATTTCCAAATGGGCTATCAATAAGTCCTGTCTTTTCAAAAAAGCGCACCGCACTCTGGTCCAAAAATTAGTCAATTTGACAAGCGTTAGAGATTTTGACTAAGGCGAAATAATTTGTTAGGCTGGTTCCTAAGCGAAATTCTTTGTAATTTGCCTTCACGGAAAAATTGACGGGCAATAAGTCGGCAGTTTTCTAAACGAATAAAGTTTGGACTGCGTTAACCAAGGAAAGGTAGTGAAAACTTTGAAAAAGCAAGAAGGAAAAGGACCTGTTGGACTATTAATTTGGAGCTGTATTGAAAAATTGTTAGGGAGAGATTTGCGAAGCGTGGTAAAAGAAGACAAATTTGATGAGTATATGGACGATTAAATAAGGTTCCAACAGTAGCTAGCCCAGTTGGAAAAGAGAAGGAAAAGCAAGGATACTTGGAATTTTATTCTCAGTGACTTAATTGTGATGAAACTAATCGGGACTTGCCACTTCGGAAAGGTCTACAAAGTTTACAATAAATTCCATCCGAGTACAAAGTGCGCTCTGAA
Organism: Longipedia americana; assembly: GCA_028571025.1. Taxonomy (NCBI): domain Eukaryota; kingdom Metazoa; phylum Arthropoda; class Copepoda; order Polyarthra; family Longipediidae; genus Longipedia; species Longipedia americana. Next base: position 1,790 of record JAOWAT010111109.1, read on the forward strand.
GTGCATTGAAAAAAGTGAAATAGTTGACCAAAAGATGGAGGAGTATGTTACTCGTGAGAAGAACATCCTGGAAATGGTCAATTTCCCTTTCATTATGTAATTGTACCAAAGCGTTTCCGATGAATCCCATCTTTTCTTTCTCACGTAGCTCATTGATGGCGGAGGAGATCTGTTCGGTCTCATCACAATGATGTAGTAAACAATGAACGACGCAACTGCTCGATTTTACATTTCCTGCTTAATATTGTCTCTGGAATATCTGCATAACAAATAAATTGTGTATCGGGATCTGAAACCCGAGAACTCAGTGTTAGATAAGCATGGGTATCTTTGCCTGACTGACCTGGGAACTGCAAAGGTTCTAAGTGGGGAACACGGATTCAGGACATTTACGATAATCGGGTCTCCTCACTATATGGCTCCTTAGATTATCGAGGGGAAGGGGTACAGTTTTTCGTGTGATCGATGGTCTTTGGGAGTAGTTCTCTACTAAATGGTCTGTGGGTTGTTCCCGTTCGGAGAGTAACTTGACGATCCAATTGACATTTACCAAGATATAATCTCAAAATCAGAAGTTTAGTACTCGTAGAATTATCAAAACGAATTGGGAAAAAAGTTCATCAATAAACTTTTGAACAAAAATTAGTCGGTTAGAGCCAAATAAAAATGGACAGAACTTAAAAAAGATCCATTCTTCCATGACTTTGACTGGAACAAACTCCTTCACAAATAAATGAACGCTCCCTATATACCCAGTAAAACCGAATAGCACGAGTAACCTTCCGCTGACGAGGCTAGAATTCAATAACTCCTCTCAAAGCAGCCCGAAAAAACCGCAGGAAAGAGTAAAAATTTGGATACTCCTAAGTAAGAATGATTTATATAAGTTGATATCCGATCAACAAACTATCCATTTCCTATCAATTATCATCATTCTCCTCGACTTCTTCGAAACCCTTCAACGACATTTTCTAACCGTTGGGACGTCTTTCAGCATATTATTAAAACTCCTAGATAACCTTTTAACTACTGGTTTACATCAGCACCGATCCTATCGTGAGCACTCCTACCTATACTAACTTGCCTAAAAGGTCAACCTACAATGTAAATAAGTAGACTCTCTGAGAATGCACAACGATATAGGTTGCCATCGACATCCATAAGTATAAAAACCCTTGCTAATGGGCAGGATCACAGCATCCATTCACCGATACAACAATCAAACTAAGTACATATCCACTTATCAATGCGATTTCTTCACCTATGATAACGGCCCAAACCATAGCCATCATCAATCCAATAGATATCACACTTTTTGTCCTGACTTTAATCATGCATAGGGTGATAAATAGGATAGAAGCATATTCAAACTGGTGAACTAACGTCTATTCCTACTGACTTTGAACCAATACTAGCACGAGTACAGCAATATTAATCAGTACCGTAGACTTGAATCTCCCATTGCTGATACAATCATTAAAGCTGATAGCTATTACGCCGACCATGCCTATAAAAGATGCTACTAGAGCAAATTTCCAGGTGCCACTATCGTTTGTATAGGCCTGAATCTCGGATTTCATTATAGGCCTTGTGTTCACTTCATATATCACAAAATATTGATACTCTGAAGGTTTTATTGTCAGCTAAATGGGGAGTTATTTCTAATTTTTGTGCTCTGCGTTTAACGACTACATTTCTAGCTGTTTAAAGATATCTGCTACTGGACCCATAGTTTCCATTTTTATTTCGTTATTTTTCGTTGGTGAAGCATCGTAATCTACTAAATAAAGATACTATGCCGTGGAAATGCCTAAGTAACCTTTTATCCCCAGAGCTTTGATTCCTTGAGGATTAGAAATTCGATAAACCGTGGAAGATAGTTATGATTTCTAAGAAATAGCTGAATGGGAAACTCTAGCAGAATATGCACATAAATACCGACCCTCTCCGGAAGGTCTGAGACATTTACCCTCGTATTTGATATTCTAGACTACTGCTGGCGAGGAAAGCAGAAATGCTGTGCAAATAATTACCACTGTTATTATCGCCAAGAACAAACTATGGAGATACTGCATCAATTGATTATTTTTTTGGAATTTTAAACTACAAAACTATTACATCAAAAGATTTTCGAAAATTAAATTGATAAAGATATCGTTTTTTTTTCCCTGTAAGTTAATTTTCTTAGCCACTTTGAGCGTCAAAAAACACATTTTTTACACATTGGACAGGTATTCTTATTGACAAGCCAATCTTTAATGCATTAGTGGTGATATTTGTGAAAACAAGGCAGCTGTTTAGCCCTTTACTTGGGTTTCCAGTCATTCAAACAAATAGAACAGACATTTTATTCCTTTTCCTTGACTTCCACACTGGGTAACTGAAAAATCTCGAGGACAGTGACCTTTCTGTTCTCTTGTTTCAAAAGTTTAAACCCAATTTCACCAGTTTACATCCCTTCATCATCGTCCTACTCTGAGGAGGACCGATAAATTTACTCATCATAGTAATCATCTTCTTCATCAGAACTGTAAGTGGGCTAGCGATGGGATTATTGTTCTTTTAGCCTGGTTGCGCGGAAATAAGGTTGATTTGTCATTTGGTGGATCCGATTGAGGTGAGATTGGATCGTTCTACGATGGGAAGGAAGCATATGAGTTATTATTTCGGAAATTTATTACAGGGCTACCAGTTTTTTCAGTGATAAATTGAGAAAAAGACAGTTCAATCAAATAAGTAGGAAATATGTCAAATAAATATATAATTTTGTTGTCACAAGCTATTTACGTGATTGATATTTATTGACCAGGTCATGTCTCTAATTTGAACATATTTGTCCATATAATTTTTAAGCTCATAAAAGATGCAAAAGGTAAACAACTAGTAACTCAGAGTCAAGTCTAAAAAATCCCGATTACAGTTGGTCTGGCTTACCACTCCCTAACTCTCACAAAAGAAGACAATAACCAATGTCTGAGAGACTTCTTCAACTATCTGCAGAACTATGGAAAAAACACGAGCAAATAAGTAGCTTCGAAGCTGCGTGAGAAAATCTACTACATGACCGACAATGATCAAGAAAAACGGATTTTAGTGCAGATTTGCAACTTGGAATTGGTACTTATCTCTGCGACTCAGGAATCTTACGATGAAATTGAGGAAATGTTTCCCATTATTGTCAACTCCAAGAAAATCACGCGAACGGATCTCGAAGGTCTGGTGTAGATCATTCGATCCGGTAAATGAGTGTTACTCCCGCCTTTTCATACTCTGATTGTCGATACAATACTTGAACTTGACCGTCAATGTTTCGAAGCCAACAACCCTATGCTTACTAACAAATTAATTAATTCAAACATAATGATCATTGCCTCAGCTGATCCCTTTCAGGAAGACCAGCTCTTCGGTGTTAAGGTTATCAAGGTTTTTGGGCATTTTGCTGTTTCTAAGGGCAGTCATCTTAGACATCCTCTTCTTGATAACTTCTTCAAGGGCCTTCTTTTATCTTTCTTGCTGGGTCCTTTCGAACTACTTCATTCTCTCTTATTTGCTTGTGACGCTAGGTGGCGTTGGCAAGGGTGGTTTAGGCAGGCTGTTGATCTAGATTGCTGACTTTGTTTTATCCGCAGACTCCGGATTGTCCTTCTTTCTGCCGTCCTTCTACTCGTCCTACTAGACATAGACTAGTTCAGTCTTCTTTGCCTTTCTGGCTTATTACTTCTTCCACCTTTCCTCCAGCATCCTCAGGGTTTTTTATGTATTTGAAATGAATAAGACGGCTTTGTAGATTTTTTTGCCAATTTCATCAGAACTCTGCTTTTTAGTATCTTCACAGTAATATTTTGCACATTACTGATAGATCTAGTCGAGCTTTTAATATTTTTCTTAGAATTACTGCAGTTTGTTGTCAATTTAGATCTTCATTTCCTCACAGAAGGCCCCAATGCAGTCGGTACTGTCGTTGATGTTTAAGGAGCTCATTGCCTTGTCAATTGCAGCTTGGTACCTCTTGAGTTCCTTAATTTCAATTTGAACCTGAGAAACAGGCATTTTCGTTAGATAGTTGTACATCTCGATTTGATCCTTGTCGAACGTGGGATAGTCATATTTCTTCCAAACTTATTTGATCACATAGAACGCTGCATTCATCTTGTTGTCCTCTGATTTGACCTACTATATCCTTTCCAAAGAATCAAGTTTGAATCCATACGCTCCTCCCTTAAATGACTTTCCATTTAGATAGTTGCCCACTGCTAGAGTCATCTCCAGCACATATTTTAAACAGTAGTCTCCCTTCAGTGCAGTAAACGCGTTGGTCAATTCGTCAAGTTTTGATCCAACTTATGCAAAATACTCCTCCTTAATCGACGCAAATATCATCGCTGTTATTCTGTTTTTGTACTCAGGAACCTAAATTATTTCCTTATAAAATCTTTCAGGACCTCCTAAATCTTCAGAATCACCTTCATAGCCCATAATGCTTTGCTCTTCTTCTTAGGAAGGCAAAATTTTGCTGATTGACTCCAAAACAGTTGAATTAGCATACTTTCCTGAACATGATCGGAGGGCCTCACTCATTTTTCCTCTCGGAATTTTCTGTTTCGTGAGAACTATCTCAACATTTCTCCACCTATCAGACCCAAGAAGTTTGACAGCTTCCTTCTTTGGCTGTGTCTATAGGATAGCACTTTGTGTCCCAACTTTTTGAGCTTTTGAGTCATCAATTTGCTTAGCAAAAAGACTTTCAATTTCACTAGTGTCAAGACTAATTTTTGTATCGTCGATATCTTCCCATATTGTGCCATCAATTTTTTCAGGAGGTATAATATTATAGGGGCAGCCTTTGAGCGGAATTTTGGGCTCACACTTAGCCTTTTTCTTAGTATTGGACGAAATTGCAGGCAACCCTATACTTCCTGGAGGTGGAGGTGGAGTGCCGAATCCACCAATTGGGGGTGGTGGCAAGCTAGAAGTTCCCATGCTAGGAGGTGGTGGCAAGCTAGAAGTTCCCATGCTAGGAGGTGGTGGCAAATTAGAAGTTCCCATACTGGGGGGTGGAGGTAAACTGGTACTTCCCATGGTCGGCGGTGGAGGTAAACTCGTGCTTCCCATTGTCGGTGGGGGCGGTAAGCTCGTGCTTCCTCCCATAGTCGGTGGGGGCGGTAGACTCGTGCTTCCCATTGTTGGTGGGGGTGGTAAACTCGTGCTTCCTCCCATAGTTGGCGGGGGTGGTAAATTGTTTGTAGTCGCTGACATAGATGGAGGTGGAGGAAGATTGTTTTGAGATATTGTGGGTGGAGGTGGAGGAAGGCCAGATAAGTTGGTGGAATCAGTGTCCTTGCTGTCAGGAGGCTTGGGGAGACCAGTATTTAATAAAGATGTAGGTGGAGGTGGTAGACCATTTCCTGCTTTTTCATCTTTAGGTGGAGGCAGAGTCGATGAGTATGTTGTTTATTTCTTTTTTGAATCTCTTTGTGGGGCTAAAGAAACACCCACTAACTGCCCAGCTAGTTTCTACGATTTAAGCCCTTAGTTTTCCCGATAGAGTTTTTTAATCAAAATCTACTTCTACTCTATGAGTTTCCTAAGAGCTTCCATTTCGTCGGTTTTTTTTGCAAGTCCCATCTCCTACCTAACATAGATTTAGAGTCTTCTCCATTGACCCCTGTCGAAATATTGGACATTCTTCATTGTGCTGACTAGTTCCTGATTGCATCCATTTTTAATGCAACTTGCTCTGATGTGTTTGAGGTAGTCTTGCAGTTTGACTTCGTCCATTTTGGCTTAATTAATTTCCTACTGGCCTATGTCTCCATTTTTCCCCTGATACTCGGGGTTGACATATACTTCCAGTTTGAAATAGTTCTGAATCTGTGTCAAGGTATCAAAGATAAACTTGTTGAACTACTTTTTGCCCGAGTCAGTCAGATAGACAGTCAAAAATTACTCGTCATCATCCTCGTCCTTTTAATCGTTGTCTTACTCTATGAAGTTACTAATGATATGCTGCTGCAGTAATTGCAGATTCATTGTCATGCGAGGGTTGAGACTGACATTTTGGGTGGATCTGAGAGGAGCTGGCTCGTGGGTCTTTTTCTGGCGTGTTGCATACTGGTAGATCTGAGAATGAACGTGGGTGAAGGTGCAGTTCTCTAGCTTATAGAAATTTTCCTAAAACTTGGCCTTAATATTCTCAACGATGATTTCATACTTGACATTGACCCTATCGTTCTGAATCTGTGCTTTGAGATCTTCTTGTATGACTCCCGCCATCAACTCGTTGATGAACTTCACGTTGTAGAACACCATCAGGATATTGTCACTCTATTACAGAGTGTCGGCAAATCTTTGGAGGAAGAACTAGTCCTTTCTCTATGCGGTTTTCTTTAAAGCCTGTACAATGTCAACGCCTTCTTCCACCCTCCAGATGTAATCCTCGACCAATGCCAGGCAGTAGGCCGTGACTGCCACGTTAACGGGATGGTATGCCCTCAGTATTATCTCCAGGTAGTCTGGCAGCGACGCAATGTGAGGGAAGTATTCTCTCGAGTGGTGCTATGAAAAAATCTTCAGAAACTTCAGGATTTATATTTGGTTCGAAAAATTTGTGTTTGTCCCCTATTTGTTGCTCTTTATTTATCGATCCAGCACTTTGAGAAGTCTGTTGATCCCATCCACATCTATAAACTACTTATGAGCTGATCTTCGATATTTTCAACACTGTACTTTTCGGTAATAAACTTATCCAGGTTTATCAACTCAACTTTAAGAACGGACTTTGAGGCATCGATGGCCAGTAGCTTTTCGTCAAGTTATAGTTTTTTATTGATTTCGGGTTTGGTATCTGTAACCTTTGGTCCTTACTTTTTCTTCTTTTAATCATACTCCTGAACAGATCTGTTGTGTTTGATAGCAAATCGATGCTTGTATTTCGGAGAGAGCCCTTTGATCATTTCGATTTTGTCCTGAGGAGCTTCAATATCCTTGAGGACCATATCAAACATTACGCTAACTGCATAAGATAATAACAACTTTCTGCCTCGTTAGATGGCGTATCTGGAAATCGACTTTTCCCTTTGATGTCGTAATAGATGTATTCGATCGGGATGCCAGACTTGGTCTTGTATTTGAAAACAGTCGAACCATTGACTTGATTACCCATTCGAGTTGGTTGTTTTACCAAATATTTTTATTATCAATAATACATATTTCGATCCGTCAATCTGCCTTAAAAATAATATCTATAAAGCATCTTTTAATCCCACAATTTCGGCATCAGAAAACTTTTAAGTGAAATACTCCAGCTATCTATCCGAGTGGTTTCTACGTTATCAAAAAATGTACTATTTATTAGTATCCCGTACTTGGATCGTTTAACAACAGAAACCCGTCGGGAATAAATACTCTAAACCCGTTCCTTTCAGGAGTATAGCGATGTTAGCTTTACTACACTATCCGAAAATCATAATGCGACTCGCTTATTTCGTTCATTGACAAATTTTGTCTGTAAATCAACACTAAATCCCCTTTCTTCGGCTTGACAAAGGATGCATTTACTAAAGTTAACAAGTTTGAACCAGCTTTGTAGTTCTCATGAGTAAAGTTAAGAGTGTCTTCAATTCGCAAATATTTTACTAACTGTTGTCAATTCTCGCACACCTAAAAGAACAGCGATTCCTCCAACTATAAATCTCGGCCAAATCGACGGGATACTCATTTATTTAAATAAAACTTTATGTTTGGTATTATTTTACTCAGGATCATTCTTCATGCCCAAGTCTTAAATCAATCGCTAAAAAAAACGAGTTCGCGTCGCTACCGACTCAAAAAATATCTATTTTTTCATCGATCTTTAAATTCAAAAAAATGATTCATTCGTTTAAGTTTTTTTGAAAGTTTCTTGCGAGTGAGTTAATCTCAAATGCTGGCACAGCAATCATTTGAATTTAACAAAATAAACAGAAAAAATATTTGAAAATGAATCACATTTGACTTGAGCTCACTATTTTGAACAATTTTTATTGAAAATACTTTATTTCACTTTTTGCTTCACAGAAACAACTTTTAAAGCCAATGTTTTCAATGATTTAACTTTTTGCATATCGAAGGAAATGGAGTCTCATTTGCACATCGAAATTAATATTTTCAGAAATATAATTAAAAAACATGAATGATGGCCAATCTTCTCGCAAAAAAGCGTCATAAAGCTAAGCTGAGTATCCCTTTTAGCAATAGTTAAAACCAAGTGTAAGCGTACTTTAAAGCAAACTCGGTCGTAAGCATAGTTAATAAAACTCTATTTTTTTAAGCTCCTCAAAGAAGAGTTCAGAAAAACTATAGATTCCAAACATCTCTCACAACATGAATCCAGTGTAGAGATACGTGAACTCGTACAAATATCGGAAGGGGTCAAATTTCGCAAGGTCGAAATAGCAAATTTCAATACCAAATTATATAACCATTCCTGCATAAGCTTAAAGGAGAAGTCTCTTCGGCTAGTAAGATAAATACCATCTAAAATACACTCCATTATTGAAGGAATAATCCAACAATCGTATGGATATGCTCGATAGAATAGAGGAACAGTATGTTAGGTTGAAAAACAATATTGGAAGTCCAAATCATCACAGTCATTCAACAAATAACGTGTCAACCAATGCCGATGCTTGCACTTTTAAGCCATTTTTGGAAAATTCAAAGATGACCGCAGTTCGAAAAAAGATGTTTTCAAAAAGGAATATTTCTGTCACTCGCGAAGAAATTAAAAAGTAGACTCGATAATCGAAAATTGAGGAAAATGGAAATAGATTGCATGCTGATCTCGCCATTTTGAAAAAAACCAGAGATAGAGTTATCAGTTCTTTGTCAACTGCAGGGAAGAACGTTGTCGAGACCGAGAAATCTGACCATAAACTGCCTGAATAATAAGATATTTACCAAAAACGTAAACTTTTGTTTTTATTTAGTTTTGAGAAAAAAAGCTGATCGAAAAAATAAGTTTCTACAAGCACGTAGTTCCCATTGGAATGTTTATTATGATTTGTTGGCTCTCTCGCCAACGCAGAAAAGGCAGTTAAAAGAACACGAAAAGTTTACGACCTAAAATGGGTTATCTTTTTGAATCCTTATGAGTTTTTTGCTATATTTGTCCATATTTCACGTTGCATTGTAGTAACAAAATCACTTTCAGCAGCACGCATTTGAGTTGCTATCTGTACTCAAGGATACGAGAATTACAATACTCTATGCTAAATGGCTGTTTAAAAGTGATAACCTTTGTAAATATGTACATGCTATAGGTTCGAATAAAACTAGATATATTAATTCATGCTTTACAGTTTATTGTATATTTAAAATTTTTAAGTATTGATTATCTAATCAAATTTAAGCTCATTGAGATTGATTTTCGGATCCATTTGTGTTTTGATTTGTGGGCAGTTGATGCTTATTGGTAGCAAAAAGGTGCTGCATCGTTGAGAAGTCATTAGGGTCAACATTATTAGCGTTATTCTGTTGACTTTAGGTAAGAATATTGCTCTGAACGTTTATTTGGCTTTGCTGAGGACCTACCTTCATTACACTTGCAACATTAGATGCGAACATTTGCTGCATTGTGTTAAAATCTTTTGCATTAAATTATTGAATTTGACTCTGTTGGCTGGCACCGACTTGAGTTTTGAACATATTTTGCACATTATTGAGGTCATGAGGGTTAGATTGCTGGTTTTGAAAGGAATTTTGGTCAGGAGAGTTGGGACCTTGAGTTTGGATATGATTTTGGTTGTTGAGTTGGTTGGGAGACTGGGTTGCAAACATATTTTGCATTGTGTTGAAATCTGTCTATTTAAGTTGTTGGTTTTGATTATTGTTTCCATCGGGAAGTCCTCGGAAAGCAGATATATTCATGCTGCCACTATTGTCGGCCTGAACCTGATTCTGATAGTTCTGGGTGGCAAAAACTGGCTGCACAGCATTGACATTCTTAGAATCTTTTAGGCCTGACTGATTAGTATTGCCAACTTGCTGACCTTGTTGAGTTGCGAAAAGCTGTTGCATGGTACTAAAGTCTTGCTGATTAATGTTCCCACTTTGCTGCAGATTGGATTGGTTCACATTTTGTTGCAGATTGGGTTGGTTTGATTGGTTTATCTGATTTGGATTTTGAGTTGCAAACAGCTGTTGCATAGTGTTGTAATCCTGAATATTGGCATCAGCACTTTGACTCTGTTTCGGGTTGGACTGTTGCTGGTTTGGAGCCTGAGTGGAAAACATCATTTGCATAGTGTTGAAATCTCCTTGAGGTTTGTTCATATCTAGTAAATCGGAAGCACTTTCCTCCTTGACTTGGGACTGCTGTTACTGGGGCTTTTACTGTTGATGCTCCTAGTTTCCAAAATAATTGGGAAATTGCTAACTGCCACCTAAATTTTTCCAATTTTAGCTTTCAGCAGCCTTGCTGTGTTTTTTCTTCATGCTCATGCCACCGATATTAAGCTTGACTTTGCTCTGAGCCGCAAAGTTAGCGGGGTCGGAGTTAAAGTCTTTAAGACATTACTCTTCCTTTTTGAAGCTAGATTTTGTTTTCTACTGGTTGTAGAGATGAGAAAAAACCTTATTATTGAGTCGGAACTCGAAGTTATCTCCCTGTTGAAGAACGTTCAGGGAAAATCCGTCAAGAGTAAAGGGATACTGGAAAGCAACTCCTGGGGGTTGCTCCTGATCCACCATCGTTCGATTGTCCAGCTCTACCCTCATCCGACCCGACAACATCGAAGAATCCACTATTAGCCTGTGTCTCTTGTCGTTCAGGGAAAATGCCCAGATGTATCTCTTTTTGCTCCCTTTTACATGCTTTCCCACATCCTCAACCTCAAAGCCTAGAGCTTTGATGCTTCCGTCTGTCATTTTCTAAATTTTAGAATTAATTATAAGGATCACTTTTCAAAGATTTTATCGAAGAACGATATTTAATTTCGTGAAAAAACCGTTTTTTTGCTACTAAATGACAGAACAAACAGTAAACTACACTTCTCTATTTTTCTCCCCTATATTGACATTCTCAGATGTATGAGCTGTTAAAAGTATAGAGAAATCAATATGCATATATAAAAATCACATAGCTTTCTTTGTAAAGACATGCTCCCGCTGTTCCTGATATTCACTGCGGGTGATCCACATACTTTTAATATTGGGGAGAGATGCAAAGATGGAGCCTCCTTCCCAGCACATAGTATCTCTACGGGCTGGGGCAAACACTCGGGACTTGATTTAACTGGGCAGAGTCCTCTTGAGTTCTTTTATGTACCTCTCAGGGAATCCGTCAAACATGGTGTTGCCTCCCGCCAGTACGATCTCATTGTACAGACTCATCCTGAGATCGATGTCTACCTTTGAAAGACTGTTGGTCAGTACTTGCACAATGGCTGGTAATAGATAAATAGAGTACATGGACACTAAAGGCCGATTCTGTCAGGGGAAAATAGTATCTATCCCGCTTATTTTTAGTTGTTGGAAAATTAAACTACTTCTCCGTCAGGCAGCGTGTACCTTTCCCTCTTTTCTCTGGTTTTTTATATCGGATTAGAACTAATGGCGCAGTAGCTTTCTTTTATGTCTTTCACTAGCTAGAACTATGCACTCGTTGTTAAGTTTTTACCACTTTTACTGATCAGTTTCCGCAGATGCTCCGTAACATCCCTTCCTCCGAGGTCGATTCTTTCGCTGCAGTGCGAAAGTTAATATCCTTCGTAAATGGGAACCACGTGGGTTACTCCGTCTCCCGAGTCAAGAACTATTCCTGTTGACTTTCCCGTCGCAAATCTTTATTACACTATTCATACAGAGAAAGAACCCCTTGAACTGCAACAAACAAAGCAGGAACCTGGAATTTTTCGAAGAATATCTCACAGAGTTTCTTTTTGTGTTTGCTGGGGTTCAGATTGGGTTCGGTGAGCAAGACCGGACATTAGCTGGGAGATATTTTGAGTAAATCCTTAAAGGCATAGTCCCAGAGTTTTTCCATGTCATCCCAGTTGGTAATGACACCATGAGAAACCGGATGCTTGATTTTATAGAGTCCCCTTTTGGAGCCTTCGAGATTTTTCCCCATGAAATACTCGTGCTGATTTTCCGTGGAAGGAATGACAACGTTATACTTGGGCTTTCCTACTCTATATTTATGGTGGCTGTTGATACATAGTTGGCAAAATGAAAGGTTTTTTCTCGTCACCGCTAAAGCCTATCTTCATATATCCGCTGCCCTGCATTAACAACCAAGTACATTGTCGATAACAACTGGAGATTTCAGAAAAGAGTCCACTTCCATGATTATGATCCGAACAGACTGATTTTTGATGGCAATGCGATTTAAATATTTTGAATTATAAATATCACCAAAATAAGCTTTTTTTCTTTCGATGTCACAAAACACGATATTTCAGAAGCTTTATCAGGCAACAATCCCACAGCACAAATCAACACAGAATAGATAGGGTCTACTGCTCTCTAAAGTCATAATTATTGCATTCATTACCAAAAAACCCTGCTGTTTCAGTAGTCTGAAAAACATCTATGAAGTGGACTAATCGAATAAACAAATCGAACTCCTCGAAAACTCTAACTTTGCAAAAACATTTACCCGGCTAAAGTTACAGTCGGCAAAGGACTCATGTCAATAGTATTTGGATTTTTGACTATCTTAGATATTACTACGCTGAAAATCGTTGCATAACAGAAAAATAATCTTCCCAGACAGTCAAAAGGAAAATTGTCGAAAAAAAAAGAAAATGAAACTTGAACAGCTACATTTTTAGAATCTGCCCATATTCCATAATAATTATGCTTCGGAGTAAGAAAAATACCCGAGTATAATTCTAAATTTATCAAAAAAATAGAGAATCGATTGCAGTTTTTAAGAGATTGAGACGCTGACTATCGTTTAACTCGCAAATAATAGCTTTTTCGAGTATCAAAAATTACTGGATAGCTCTTTGAAAACTTCTTTAATTTAAGAAGGTTCAGGCAATCACTTTTGTCACGAAAACATAGTTCCAAAGACTCATTCCTGAAAGAAAATTAATAAAGGAAAAAGAATTATTCTTAAAAGTTGGTTAACGCTGGAGTTTTGTTGAGAACTCCAATAATCATAATAATAAAATTAATAAACTGAGAAAATCGAAGAACCCCCTGAAACCGTAGATAGAATGTCAGAAGATAGTTTTAAACCGTGTGATTTGAGCATAAAAAAGTCCTACTCGGAGAGGAAGCAGAAAGTTCTGGAAAAGTAGGAGAAAATCGAGGAACTTCTACAAAAATATAACTTGAAAACCATTCCTTCGCCTTCTTCCAGAAGAAAGCCTGACCATCTGCACTGGGTCGGGAAAAGAAAGAAAATTCAAAAGATTCAACATAGTTCCTAAGAGTATCTAATTATCCGCAAGGTGTACAAACTTCTACGCTAGAAAAACCTACCTCCCATTTCTTGCAGATAAATAGCAGCTTCGATCGGAAAGTGGACTCAGTCTACTCCAAGCTGTTTCAATAACAAGTTTCAACGTTTACTAAATACCCTTCGCGAGATGAGCTAATCAACTATCTCCAACGAAGGTTTTTAAATTGAAATTTTGAAGAAAACGATGGACCAAGATTAATTCGATCTCAGTGAAAGGTCTGATGATTTTAAATATAAATCTTCTGATGCGAGCAACTGTTAATCAAATGTCTGATTTGCCTATAGTTTTATTTCCACTTCTTTTTTTTTTCAATTCAACAAGCTTCGTAAATTGAATTTCATTATGTTATTCCAAATTTGCAATTTTTTATTCTGCTTTGGATCAAGTGTCAGTCGGTCCGACCGTCATGCCTCAATCTCTCACATGGTGCATTATTGCTGGAGAAGCATTGTCATAAATATGAGATTCCTTCCCCAATATTTTGTATTCACAATTATAAATAACTGCTCCATATAATTATTTTTGGAACATACTGATTATAAGGCCGATAAGAAATTCAAAAAATGTCCAAGCCATCCAAAGAAATAAGCATGACAGACATAAAAATAAAAGAAAGCTCCAAAGTGTAGGGTCGATACTACACTCTGGATCAAAAAAATGATCTTTTGCAATGCCTTTTCTGCTGTTTTTGCTAGTCATCGAACGAGTACACGGTGTCAGAGTCCGATCCAAACTACACGATCAACAACAAGAAAGGATCGATAAAGGAAGACTCAGATTGCCTGGCTCGAGTTTTCTGCGTTTGTAATCGGCCATTTTAAGCCAAATTAAGACTATACAATGAAGACATAGCAGTTGCATAAAGACCATGCCGATGCTGTCTTTAATTTATGCCTTGTGGATAGAATGAACTAGTCGTTTCCAATAAGGGTGGAAGAGTTCTGGGTTATTTGAGAGTCAGTTGCTGGTGTTGTTCGGGGCATTACTATTCTTGCGCAGATGCACAGATCCAAATATTCTCGGGATAAAACGATGCCTTACTCTATACTGTAGAAGGCAGTCTCTTTCAGAAAAGTCTGTGTCTCCCCTGTTGCCGATGCTGCTACTGGCCAAATATCTAATACCAGGTTTTCGACAATCTCAACTTGAAAGTGGGAAAGATATTCAGCGTCTACAACGGCTGCCTGACGGAAACATTTACCAGGACCGATAAATTCGGTCTATAATTTCCCCCGAAAGCAGATGATGACCACAAAATACTGCTGCTTTACACTGCAATGTATATGGACTATCTCCGCTACGAAACCCCCGTGGTTTGTGGAGGATTTCGATGAGAGGAATTGATTATTTATTTGTTTGTTTTATTTTCTTTCGGAATGCAAACATCAAGACATAAAGAATCGGAAATTATCAATCAAATATTTTTCAGCATCCCCATATAACCGTAATTCCCTATGGTGATTGATCAACCCCCCGCAGTAATAATAAATCACAATGTTCGAAGGTTAAATAAGCGAACTATATCGCGACCAGTTGACGGTCTCTTAGAAAATACCCTCCATCAATTCAAAAAATTCAATCAAGATCTAGAATTAGCCCAGAACGAGGGTTTTAAAGTCTAACTGGCTTCAGAAAAGCGATGATCATACAAACACATATAGTCTAAAAACAACTTCTGAAGAAGAAACGACCCATAATGGTTAAACCAGAACGCGAATTTAGGGAAGATAAATGCAAGTTAGGACTCTAGGCGGAGATGACCTTTTCAGATGCTTAGCCTGTTAAACTTTTCCATCCAAGGAATGTATCACATGCAGTGGAATAGGATAAATAAAAGGTACCGATAATATGGCTAAATTCATGGAATACATCCTATAGTTCAAATTAGGAATGGTTGAGTCCTATAATGGTAGAAGAGGAGACCGATTCTCGTAAATATCACAAAAATACCAAAAATCCTCCTCGATTGCCGGAGAAAAGAGACTAGTCAAAAAATAGCAACAGTAAAAGCAGAAATATAAAATACCCTCAACAACATCCACGTCCAAAAAAGTTAACGATTTTTGCATTTAGACCTGCTAAAAATACTCAGAAACCAACAAAAACTCTCTAACATCTGGACACTCCACATCGTTGAGAAATACGAACGTCGGAGTGAAATATGCGCAGAAAAATAATCTCCCATCAGTCCCTATCGATGACAGTTTGGGTAGCACTTCAAACCCAAACATCCTGGGAAGGTGCTCCACAACATCATAAGCCAAAACGGTCTCCCATTCCTCCATAGTTTAAAAGTGTAAATAAGCCAAATATACCCATTAAGGCTATTAATGTGATATCTGCAGGGCCTTACCTATCTGCGGCACAAGGTACCACTGTATGATTTGCGAGGACTATGACCTGTGCTAAAAATGCATGGAGAAGAGTGGGCATGAGCATAGAATGAAAGAATTCAAAACATCCGGAATACACACACAAATATCTGGAATTATTTCATTGATGGAGAGGTCCGCTAAAATTCAGAGCATTAAAGGTGCTTCAATGACGCAGAGCATTCAATCAAATAAAGTATACAGCAGTTCAATCAGGTGAAAACCGAGACTCCGAGCACTCATATATCGATTCGGCTTGATTTTCTCCATCCCAGCAGATGATTCGTGTATTATAATTTCATGTGCAAGTTCATCACTCAAAATATATACAATCAAACTTTTTCAAATAGTTTGCTAATTACAAGCAAAGACTCCTTCAGCTTCTACTTGGAAGAAGGATTTCTGTCAACTTGTTATCTCACATACTCCAGACCTCGGTGAGCCAGGTTAAGGTTATTGATAATTTTCTTGGTGATGAGGTGTTCCTTGAGCAGAATTTTTTCAGCTTTTTTCTATTTCTTTCGATCTTAAAGAGATGTTAAAATGTCAGAGACCCGATGCTAATCTTACACCACCTGAGCAGACAAGATCTAAGGCGATTTTGCTTTCTGATGATTATCGCTACTGACTAAGTTTTGCTCGTTAGCCTAACTTTGCTAGTTATTTTTTCTGTAATTTTCTTTTTCATCAAAATGATCAGAAATAGATTTCTGTTTTTGAACGTTTTATTCTCTATCCGATGATTTTTATACGTTAATTTATTCAGCTTTTTTTTACTAAGTCTCCATCTGCTCCCCCTCACCCGGTATCCTTTGAAGAAACTGTGGCTTTTCTTATTTTTCGGGAACAGGAGTGTGCTAACCCATGTCAATACTTTTTTCTCCCTCTTTATTTTAATGAACGGGTTGATACTCCTCTTGAATTCTTTCACTCTATTTTTGCTGAGACTGTCCTTCGTTTTAATTACTCATTCGTGGTTCAGTTTTTTATTGGACTGGCTAATCCGCCTGCTTCTGATCTTTGCATTTTTCCAGGCTAGATGAAGGCTTTTCTTTCCCCTTCTTAAGCTTAGCTTTCATTATCAAAAGCTGTTGTTTTTCTGGCGACACAATCTCATCGCTGTGACTGGATGAATTACCAATTTTCTAATCTTCCCTGAGCACAGGAGAAGACATAGACTATGGAGGTTTACTGGCAGCCTTGTTATTTCTGAGTCCCTTCCTCATTTCCATCAGCAATCTCATGTCAGAGCTTTTATCCCTCTGTGGTTCCATGGCGGAGCGTGTTGCTATTTTTTGGATAATTAATTTATAATTAAGTTATAAGGTGATTTAGATGGCGGGGAAACAGATGAGTCAACTCTAGCCCTAATTCTCTTTCTGTTCTTGTTTCTCCTACTCCTTGGGCTTTCCCTGCTGATGGTCCTTAAGCAAGGCAGAAAACCTCTCCTAGACCTTATCAATTTACTCCTTCTTTCGCTCTTCCAATTTCTTATTGATAGCAGTCATATCCTTTGGCACCCTTTTCTTCTACATCTATGCCATCTTCCTCAGCGCCTACAAATTTTTCTCCTTTATCATTTCTCGCTGGAAGATCTCCTGCATTATCTATCTCTCGTTTTTCTGCATTGAGCATAAAGAGTCGCATAGCTCCAGAAGAGTCACGGTCCCGTCCTGATCACCGATCGCAACCAATTTACCACCTGTTATCTGATTCCCAGATCCCACATAACTGATCTTTATCGACGTCAACGGAGCATCTGACACCTTATGCGAAAATGCTATCTCGTTCTGTCTGTAGTAATAATCCCAAACATCAAGCCATCCGTCCTTTCTTGTTAAAAAAAATGCACCTACTCTTGTCGGAGAAAAACACCCATCACTCAGATAGCTGTTGTGATATCTGGTTTTTATCAATGGAGTCTTCAAATCGTCCATCCATAATTTGGCAGACCAATCTCCAACCGACATGAAGACCTTCGGAAATTGAAAGTTTCTTGAAATTGAATAAATTGGACCCAAATGCCTGTTATCTTGGCCGAGTCTGGAAGTGATTTCAACTTATTTTCTCGGTCTTTTGTTAGCAATGAGGATAGTTCCCTGTTAAGTTCCAATAACATATTTGGTAGCAGCTTCTGAACTATTCTCCAGTGTTGTTGCACCAACCAAGACTTCTTTTCCCTCAGAATTGATATCAGTAACTTTCAGTGATTCAGTCCTATCTTCCTTGAGTTTTCTAGTATCCCAGTAATAAGCATATCCATCAGTTGAAACCGAAACGCATTACTGCCCAGTTTTCGTCATCAACCATTGAAAATGAGTAACTGGATCATGATGCGATCTTTCCACATGAGTAAGAGCAACTGGATCATTGCCTTTTCTTGAATCCCATATTCCAACCACCCCGTTTGCACATCCTCCTCCAATTGTGTCAGTGTGTTTGTGATTATAGCACAGGTTGGTTATTGGAGATGGAGAATTCAAAGTCACCTATGGAGAGTTCGGGTTTTGTAAATCCCACACGTAAGAGTTATTTTTCATTTTCTACGGAGTTTGCTGGAAGCGTGAAATTGCATAAGATACTGCCAGTTTATTCGGACCTTCCACATGCCAAGACAACTAACTTACTGATCTTTTGCAGACATCTGGCGGGTCTCTGAGTTAATTGTTAATTACTTAAAAAGCATAAGAGTTTTCGTTGATATGTTTTCAACGATGTGCTCTGACTCCTCATTGACGAAATATTCCTCGAACATGTCAATTTGGTTGTTTTTCAGCATAACGTTTTCAGCTAACTCACAGAGAGATTTAACTTGCTGAGCGAAGACCTGGTCCTTATCGACTTTTTTCATAAACCTGGCGTATTGCTGTGGTTCGGTGGGATCAATAGTTTCAGGCCAACCTGAATTAGATTTTGTTTACCTCCTTCTCGATGGAGCATGCCTTTCTCACCAGTTCTGACTCTTTTGGTATTCACTTAGTGGGATGTAAGAGTGGTGATGTTGTCAAGCTCTATAAAATTTGGATTTCTTAAAACGTAGCTTTACTCTTTTTTTTTGCGAGGTTCTTTTTCGACTGGATAGAATGCTGTCGACATTGGCTTCGTGTCGGCGAAGGATATCTGCTTGCCGAACTACTTTCTGGTCTTTGTGTACTGAAAAAATTAGGCCATTTTGAATTTAATATAACTTACTTTAAACTTATTTCAAAGGCAACCAAATCTTAAAAATGCGAATTGAAAACCTGCGAATATTAAAAGAAACTATTCAAAATACCGTAAATCGGGATCAGATAGTTTGGATCACATGATCTAGCAGCATCCTTAACCTCTTTTTTCAATTTATTTGATTCTCTTCTACAACATCCGGTTTTTTTTGTTACTCTAATCCAGCAGCTTCTTCATCTATTTCTAGTTGTCTTTCCCGATTACTTTGCTACCCACTTCCTACCCGTAGAGGTTGGGAATAAACGTGTTTAGATACTCCGTGAGCAACTTGTGCTTGTTGTCCCCTCCGGCATCTCGCTCATACTTGGTAACAATTTTCTCAATCTAGGGCTTCAGGAAACTCAACTCCTTACCCTGACTTTTCGCAGTTGAAACTCTCTGTATGAGACCTTCAGATTCCTTCTTTAATATTTCCAGATTTTGTTCATCGTGAAGCTTATTGTTGGCCTACCTAATCTCGTGTTCCTTATGCGTAATGTAGTCATTAAGTCTCCCAAGATACTTCCCATCAGAACTCATTTTGTTATAAGTTTCCTCAGCCTTTTTCCTATTAAGCGAAAATACTTCTTCAACATTGGAAACGGCCTTTTCCCTGAAATCCTGCCTACTAAAAGCATGGTACCGATCAATGGCAGCTGTAAAGGCCTCGTAACCTTCTTAGATCTACACATCTTCTTCTGCATTTTCGAGCACAACCATCCCAGTCCGATTTATTTGGTCCACTATGTTCTACATATAACACTTAAGAACTGGACCATACATCATATCTGCGTTGTCTTTCACATTATAATTTTCTGTGAACTTACCAAACAACTACTTATAAACCCGCTCCGGAACCATTGAAAGCTACCGATCTTCAGGCAACCAGTACCCTCCGATAATATCATAGCTAGCTCTCGTATAGTCCTTAATGTTATGAATTTCAAGCATGTTAACGAACTAGGTTGTGTAGTCCTTCAGGGCATTTTGACTATTTGCGCCAGACTCCTCAACTCTCACCAAGCCCATCAATGAAGCAATATTTTTAGACAGTGGCTTATCTTTTTTTTGAGAAACTATGCACCTACCATTTAGAGACGTTAGAAACCCTAGATTGGTGTCAAATTTTATATTTAGAACGATCAAAGCACTGACTGCAGAGGTAAACTGATGAAGTTTCACTCTATCCTCCTCTGAATTCGCGTAGGTTTCAAGGAGAAAGAATTATTTCTTGGATTTAGGATCCGGAATTGGTTTATGTGACATAAAAATGCAGCTTTAAGGGTAATTGAACTTGACATTTTGTGACTTATCATGAAGGATGTGGCGAAACAAAATTGACGGTTACCCTTACATCGATACTAACGCAATCTGACCCTCAACAGTACTTTCGATTATATTAAGAGCTTATTTATGTATGGTGACACTGGAGCCAACAATCGTGACCAGTTTTAAGAAAGTTTATTGTCGTTCTTGCTATTTGCGCATGGTTCAATCTATTTTTTAAAAGTGCCAAGCTTAGTTTGATAATTAATATCGAAAAATAAATAAAATCAGCGGATCGAAAGTATGCAACTTAAAAAAATCAGAAGTAGTAAATCAATGTCCCGCAATTTCAGTGTCGAAGGGTTTAATTGATTTAAAAATCAATGCTCCTTAATATCATTATTTTTATAAATATTAAAATATTAATAGCCACATTATTAGCAGCTAGTCATGGTCAAAGTCAACATTCTCAGTGATTGTCTTCGAACCATCGTGAATGCCGAAAGGAAAGGGAAAAAACAGGTTTTGATTCGGCCAGTCTCGATTTTGATCGTCAAGTTCTTGAAACTGATGCAAAAGAACGGATATATTGGATAGTTTGAGATTATCGACGACCATCGTAGCAAGAAAATTGTCATCGAATTGATCGGGAGAATTAATAAGTGTGGAGTTATTTCCCCAAGGTACGATCTTACTCTTCCCGACTTCGAAAAATGGACCAACTCCATCTTGCCGTCAAGACAGTTCGGACACCTTGTCATTTCAACCAACCAAGGAGTTTTTACTCATGAAGAGGCCAGAAGCAGACATATTGGTGGGAAAATTATCGGATTCTTCTATTGAAATCATGGAGATGATGTTGTATGCTCTCTATTTTAGGTAGTTTATTCCACAAAGAATAGTAATTAGGTAATGGTCAATTCAAATTTACAATATATAGATTCCGAAATTCGTCAGAGAACCTATTTTTTACACATAGGACAAATTTTCTCCTTATCTAGCCACTGTTTCAAGCAATCGACATGGAACAGGTGTTTGCATTTTAAAATTATGCATTGCATTTATTTCTCGAACTCATCTCTGCAAATAGAACATCTGTATTAAGGCACAAGTTACTAGTTAGCACCGAATTACTAAGAGTAGATCTCTTTTTTGAGCTAATCAAACTGCTTTGAACTGATTCCTTTTGAAACTTTCCCAATTTTCTCTCCCAATTAAAGCAGTTACTGATTTAAAAAGCATTTACCTAATACGTCATATCGTCAACGTCAATATCGTCCCCCTCCATCTCGACTTCGAAAAAGTGACCACCGAATTATTCCTTCATGTGTCTAATGTGTTCTTTCAGTTCCTAGAGAATGGGATTGGTCGAAATGTTTTTTTCCTTTATCTCCTCAATCTATGCATTGATCATCTTAAGTTTATTTTCCTTCTAAGTTTTTTTTTCCTGGAGCTACTTGATTCGAGTTTCGAGAGTCTCAATTTTCGCCCTATTTTTCTTTTGTTGCTTCAATAGTCGAAAAAATTACAATTTACTATATTTCAATCTGTTTGCTGATCGAGAAACTTTCACTACTGCTTTACGTAGAAGAGTTCTGAGCATTGTTTTCGCTAATTAAAGACTTGGATTTTCTTCCAATCTATTTCATAACGAGACCAAAATTAATGTTATAATTATTATACATTTCTCTTAAACCAATATATTCTTTTTATTCATTATTCAACATGGAACACTATTTAAAGTTTAAAGATCACTACTTGTCAGGAGCGTTCTGCTTGATCCAGGGATGGCTTAAAATTTCTTCTATGTTTGGTCTTTCACAGGGCTCCCTCACCAAAATAGAGGTCACAAAATGGCTTAACTAAGCCGAGAACCATTCAGGAACTGAAAACCGTGAATTATGAATCTTTTTGAACGTTTCATTCTTGTTGTTCGACTCAAAAGGAGCCTTTCCACAACTTAGCTCATATGCTAGGACACCCAACGACCAAATATCCATTCGATGGTCATGCTGTTTGTTATCAACAACCTCTGGGCACAAATAGTCGACTGTACCACACATAGTTCTTCTTTTAGAGCTGGGAGCATGAACAGACCATCCGAAATCAGACATCTTCAACACTTATCTCCCATTTTCTTTGGAAATAAGGATATTCTATGGCTTTATGTCTCTATGAAGGATTGAAAGTGAATGTAGGTATTGTAAAGCCCTCGCCATCTGTTTGACATATTAAGCAGTTGTTTGTTCGTCAAAATATGTGCACTATCTGAACTTTTTGTATAGCTCTCCTCCGTTGGCGTATTCCAGAATGTAGAAAATTTTTTTGCTATCAAAGAAGAACCCATACATTTTGAGCACATTCTCGTGATCCAAATGAGAGTGAATTTCAATTTACCTCCGAACTTGGTTGACGATGTCAGACTGCAATATCTGTTTTTTGGAGAGTACCTTCAGTGCGACGATCAGCTTTGTCTTTTTTTCCCTAGCCAAGTAAACATGGCCAAATCTATATTATGTCGAAACAGTACTTTCCAGTTCCAAGAGGTCTTCCAATCTAAAAATCCTTCAAACTCCACTCCATGGGGGAGAAGACCTTCTCACCGAGACCAATGGTTTTAGGATAGGTGTAAAGTGGGGTTAACTTTTCCTTATCAAGATACATCACAGCATCTGACCCCTCATTCTTTTGTTATTACTTTTTAGGCTAAAGTGCGACTTTGGGCTTTTTCTCGCTGAAGCTAAAATGCCCATGAACTTCGTCGAATGGGTTATTTCTTTGAGAATTATTTGGTAACATTTTTTGAATTTTCAATTTTGAACTAAAAAACGCCAATTTATAGTTTGCTTGCCAGTTTGATGTCAGATTGATAATTTAAACACACGCATTATAAACATAGCAATTAATACCAATGAAGAATATTAATCAGAAAACACTAGTTTTCTATACCTTTCAAGTAAATTTATGTGAACTCAGCACAATCCGTAATCCCAGTACAATGTGACAGCGTTAAAAAATGATGCTTCAGAAGTAGTCAACCAATTAACAATAGCCGAAAATTAAAGATATCATTTGGCACTTGCCAGTGGATCTTTCCTCAGGACAGTATCATTTTAGATTCAAGTCCGAATTTACTGAAGGCGGATAGAAAATGTAACTTTTCTTAATTATTCTTTTAGAGTCGGATGGATCGATATCATTAATCTAATGGCCAAAGTTCCCTTCTATAATAATTCTATCTATGTTAAAATATTGAAATTGGCAGAATCCGACAGAAGTCAAATATTCACCCGTTAAAAACTTTCGAAAGTGGGACTTGTTCCACCTCATAGTGGAAGTTCCACTCCGTAAAGAAAACCTTAAAAGTCAAAAACTACCCATCACAGTCACAGCTTAGACCCACACTCGTCGGTCAGCAATGTGAATAAAGTTCATTCCGCAAAAAAGACTCAGCCAAACAAACCCAAATCAGATGTAAATTTCTTTTAAGAGGAAATTCAATCTCACAAAACCAACCCTGGCTCTTTTAGCAATCTTGACGAAAGCATTCCCAGTCAATCTGCAAACAGATCTGCACAAAAGGCAGACCTGATGGACATTGGCAACAGTGAAAGCAAGTCAGTTGGAAAAAGCTAAGAAAGTAACTCAAAGGGAGTCGCTCCATAAACTCCGGAAAGTATCCTCTAAGGAATCAGATAGAATAACCGTAAATAAGGATAAGAAAAAAGACTTGAAATGCTGGCGAGAAATGAGCTGTAAGATAAAATCAATGTAAACTTTATTTAACTTCAGGAATGGGGGTATTCTGGAAAGAAAATTATCAATAATCTGACAACCCTACTGGCAACCTTACATGAAATCTGGCCGGATTGGAAGCAGGTGTCTCTGGGAGATTTACAAACATAGGAAAAAGTCAACGCATTGTACAAAAAAGCAGCAATACAAACACATCCTGACAAGAATCGTAAAAAAGACTACAAAACCAAATATCTTGCAAAAAGAGTTTTCGAACTTATAAATGAAGCGAAAAAATTGAACCAACCTCAACAAAGTCTATCCTGATCGGATCGGAGGTTAAATATTGCAATCGACGCAGTCACTTTTGAATTAATATTTGAAACATTAAATATATCAATAAAGTTGAAAAGTCTATATTTTTTTTATTTTGAACTCTCCGTTCACATCGCTGTGCAATGGCTAGTTGTTATACGTCCCACTTTTAAAGCTCGATCCCGAGGATAGGTCGAATTTCAACTATAAAGCAGGACCTTCCCCTCCACCTCCAAATTTGCATTAGGTAGCATTCGGAGAAAAACAGTAATAAATATTTTGTGCTGAAGTTGTGTATTTTTTTTTGTGAGGATACAACTGAAACGGAAAATTTTAAGAACTTCCGTAGAACTATTTAGGTCCTCCAGCTTTGAGCCAAGAAGCTAAAAATATCCCGAAAACCTCGAATAATTCAAAATGTTACTGCTCGAGATGGAGTTTCAACAACAATAAAACCGCAACCTTCAGGAGTAATAGATTGAATGAGGTTAGGAAGGTTAAACTTTTTATCATTTCCGTCTGCAGAAAATTTCCTTACAGCGTCATAGTTTTTGAGGTGAACGGGTAAAAATTCCCAAACAGTTTAGACCTACGATATTACTTGCATTAGTACATCGCTGAATGAAAGAATTTCGCTTTATCCTTTGATTAAAGGAAGATAATACCTCACGTTGTCAACAAACTATTAACTGTCCACAGAACTGTCGAGTCCATAGGAGTTACTGTACTTTCCAAGTCTTATAGTATATGCAATTTTGAGAAATTAACGAGCTTACTCGTTAGTCAAGTTCAGTGCCCTCTTTTTGATCGCATTTATCACATTTGTAAGGTTCAAAGATCCCAAGATTTCCTCGTGAGCCAGCTTGAGAAGCGAGTAGAATATGCGGTGAAAGCATTTTACGCCTTAGCTGAGGTATACCAGAAGGATTTTTAGGATTATCTGAGTTATATTCACTTTACTGGAAACGGAAGGAATCCATAGAAAAAATTTTAGATCACCTATCTGAATACTTAGACCTTCGAAATTTGGGAACGAGACAAATGAGCCATAATCTTAGTCACCGTGTACGATTTATCCTTCAAAGTTGTGTAAAAAGTGTCAGCCAGCTTTATCATATGACTTTCGTTCAGGGTAAAATGCCACCTTAGTGAAGCCTCTCTGTTGGGTTTCTGATTGGTTGAATTATCTATCAAAAAAGTTATGATCTCAAACACCTCCTCTTCATCCAGGAAAATAAGCATCAGTGCCGTCAAATGAATGATGTACTTGTTGTAGGTTACCTGACCTTTCTTAGATTGAATGGCTTATAGCAGAGTTCCCAGAGTCTTAAACCCTTTTTCGTTGAGGAAGTCTGCATGAGCATACTCCCTAACTCTGCCTCCAATCCCCTCAATGCCAAAGAGATGCTTCTTTTTTATGTTATCTTGATCTCTTATCGCTTCTAACCAATAGTAATACTTTTACTAAGATTAAGAGGACTTTTCGACTAGATGGTTGTTTAGAAATTTCGATTGAAAATCAAACCGATGACTGCTTTATAGTGAATGAGTGGGACTCCTCTTAATATGATCAACCAGTACTTTCGGATCGCGTATTTCCAGCGAGGAGACATCACCTAATCATGCAGGACAAGTGGACCGAAATCGGCCCTCTTCATATCTATTTTTTTCCACGTCTGAATGAAATTGTCCTGTTCGGAGTGGTAATCCGAGTACATAAATATGAACTTGTTTGGGTCGAAAAGGAGATTACTTTGAAATCGAAACCACTTGTCCTACTTGAAATGGAGATAGTCTTCCCTGATAACAACTGATTTAGCATATGCACTTTCGTTCGAATTTTTTTATTGATGCTCATCCTCTCTGATTTCAAAGCAATTGCGGGTTGCACTGATACCCATCTTATATATTAAAATAAGTTAGTTACGACAACACTATCGAAATCCACCTCGGCGAAATTTTAATCAAAAATCAAAAAAGACTCCTTTTTTCACACTATCCCATGTCTCTCCCAACGATGACAGAATTGAATGCCCTTTTTTTGACTTCCAATTTAATTTCCTAAATAATCGGTAAATTTAGTACATCTCTCTTGATACTGTCCAATTACGGTAAAGTATAATAGTTCCATCTTTTGAACTAGTAAAAGACCACATACAAGAGGAAGGGCAGAATTATAATCATCTTAAAGTCGAATTTATCCAGTTTATTGAGCGGCGGAAGCAGTTGAGTCACATTTTTATTATAAGGATATTCCTTGTATACGTTTAGAAACGGGTGACGCAAGTAGTTTCCCCTGTTTGAAGTGCTAAAACCACATTTGGGAGTAAAAGCTCCTTTGTTGTTGACCCTTGTTGTTGGACCAGTCCAATGGGTGAAAATCCTGCCAGTTTTAAGCATGAATATAAGTAAAAATCCGAATTATAATATGGTCCAGATGCTATAAGCCTACACCAAATCACCAACAGTGCGGAGAGTAATAACTTTTCTGTACTTCGCAAACTATTTCCTCCTGGGACTTTACCTAATACTTATCCCAATTCAAATCGCTTTCCACTGGATACTTGCCACATCACAGGTAAACATGCTCGACTGATAACCTAGGTCAGTATAGAAACAATGAATGTTCTGGCTGTAATCGTTCTCGTGCTTTACCTACTCCACCTAGGACTGTACGTTGACGATTACATTCTTGAGTAGGTCAAAAAAATTAACACTACCAAACCTGCGCCCGTCCTTCAGAAAATATTAGCGTTTGTCACTTTAGAGTTTTCCTACGATGTGCTCTGTGTTATCTTGATGATCATCTTGATCGCGCTACCTGGGGAAAGTCTTACTTAAAGAATATTCGAGCTGATATTTTTCCTAAAAGTGTTCAAATTAGAAATATTCAAGAAAAAATGCATGTACACGGTAATTGGAACCCCCTTCCTTATCATTTACAAAATAGCAAAAGCTTTACTCACAGTTTTTATCGCTGTTTCTTATATTGGATCCATCTTTTATGGGATTGCTTACCTTCTGTACCTCTATTCTTCCCGGCTATAAGTTTCTCTCCTGTGGATAGTGTCTACGGATGCTGTTGATGACTTGGTGGGGCAGACTTTTTTCATTCAACTCCTGTATACCATGTACTGGGCATTAAGCACTGCATCTACTGCGGCTTACGGAGACATCAGTGCACTTGACCCCGTTGGAGTATTTTTCAATATATTGGCACTGCTATTTTAGGGGTTTCTGTTTGGATACTACATGAACACCATGCACAGCATTCCCCTGCAGTTGCAGTAGTCCGAAATAGAGTTGTTATAAAAGTTCAACAGTTTCAATAAACATTCCACAACCTCAAGTCTTCCAAACGATGTCTACTTCAAAATCCTATGCTCAATATAATTCGAGCACCAGCAACAAGTGAGTCGTCAGTAGCTCTAAAACTCCATTCCCTAGTATTATTTGATGGAAGTCAAGTACAACAAGTACAGCAAATTCCTCAACTACAATGTCAATTCTTTGATATTCAGAAGGTAGCTGTACTTTCAAATTGCGAAAGAAGTTCAAGAGTTCTTCTGTGAAAAAGGAGAAGACATTTACAACTATCGAGGAGTTTCTGATTTCAGGGACGACCTCTTCTATCTTGATCAAGGAGAAATAATGTATTCCGTTGGTAGTTGGGAAATCAGCTAGTTTGTATCGGGCGTTAGAATAAAAAATAAGACTAATTTTGGCTACTATGGATTTTTATCCGGCCTTAGGTTGCCTCATAAGGCATTGTCCATGAATTACTCGGCGATCTTGATGCTTTCAAGGAAAAATTACAAAAAATGTCTAGAAAAAATGAACCAGAAACTGCTTTTCATGGAAAAATCATTCTAGGTCATTAGTCTCAGTAGTTTTGCCATTCTGGATAATGAGCCCCTGTATAAGTACAGCAAATACTCTGAATCTAACTTTTAAAGCCGCCTATCTTCAGAATCTGCTCGGCGGAAGAGTGCAGTTCGGAAATCCATGGTTGAAGCTATAGATCTCATTGAACCAGCTTCTCAACAGATGAGAGAATAACAGTTTGTAAGAAGAACAACAGTATCAAGGAAACTCCACTAGTTTAAAAAGATAAAAAGGAATATTGGAACCCAAACTGATGCCAAATAAAAAATCCTACCACCCATAATCTAGGTAGCTATCGAAGATGATATCGACAAGAAAATATATATCTGATAATTGATTTCTTAAAGTAATCGGCACCCCTAAGACTGTTTACTTCGCAGCGTTTGCTTTTCCTACTGATCTTGACGTTTTAGAGTAAAATTATTCTTTGATTAAAAATGTTGATACTCAATATCACTGCAGTCCTCGTATATTTTGACCTGAAACCCACAATACTCGAGTGAATAGTTGTCAATCACCAATTTCCAGGTGTCTATTAATCTAAAAATAGTTTCCACATCACTTTTTGTTATTTTTCCCAATTTTATAGAACGCATCCTTTATTAAAACCGACAATTTGAATAATAGTTGTCAACATTTGAACAAATCATGAAAGTCATTCCGTCAATGATGTTTATACCTACCAAAATGTTAGAAAAGAGTTCCATTATATAAACTCTTTGATTAAGATTTTCAATTAAACCCGACGTTTAAGTACGATATTTAAAGTAAAATGTAGTAAGAGTAGCAAGACAGGGGCTTGAAAGAGGAACTACTAAGAACATAACCTTCCTAGAAAGATTCCTCCTCTGACAAGGAGCCCCTCAATGAATATGACCCCAAAAAAGAAGCATTCAAAGAAAACTACAAGAAAAAGGATCATCAACTTTTGTCCGGGAACTTGCTCAAAAGAGTCCTTTTCCTTTGGGTTCAGCCTTTGCTGACCTACGGAAACAAGATATTCGTTGACAGTGACGCTGTACCTACCCTCAAGGATTCCATGAGCGTGAAATACGATTTTGAGGACTTCGATCTCAAATTTAGAAACACCAAAAAAAGCTCCATAGAAGGGTTGACTTTGACGAAGGCATTGGGGAAGACCTTCGGATCGACTTTGATCAAAATTACTATTCTGGTGATTCTGGTAGTTTCCTTGCAAATGTATACCCCCATTCTTACCAACCAAATCATGGACTACGTGAAAATTCCAACTGAAGAGAAAAACGTAAGTATGGGATGGATTTTGTTTGCAGTGGTTTTCGTGGTAACTCTTATAAAATGCATCTGTGAAAACCATATGTATTTTAATTTTGGGCTCTTGGGGTACAATTCCTCGAATACTGTGAATTTGTTAATCTATCATAAGGCCCTAAAGTATCCTGCTCTTTGCCAAAAAAAATACACAAGCTCTTAAATCATAAACTATAGTTCTGTGGACGCACAAAGATTGACCGATATCGGATTTTTCATGAGTATGCTCTTTTTAGCTCCTATTGAATTAGGAATTGGAATTTGGCTGATGTTCTCTTTTCTGGGAGTCGCTTTCTTTACTGGAATTGGAGTTATGATTGTTGTAATGATTCTAACGTTCTTTATCGAGAAATATGCTTCAGGGGTTAATGATAGACTGCTTAAGGCTAAGGATGCGAGAGTAAAAGTTACTGAGGAGATTTTCAATATCATTAGATTCGTTAAAATAAATGCCATGGAGAAATATTTCTTCCGAAAAGTAAATAAAAAGAGATAGTTTGAGCTAAAACTGAACAGAAAAAATCACATGATGTGGGTTTTGGTTTACCTGATTTATTGGTCAACCAGCCCACTCGTCTTGTCGTTGACTTTTGCAACCTTCACATGGATTGGAAATGAGATGACTTCTAATGTCGCGTTCACAACGCTACTTCTATTCAGATTACTTCAATTTCCAATGACAATCTTTCCAATCGCAATCGGATAGCTTATTCAAATCTGGTCTTCCATGAAAAGAGTGTAGACTTTCTTACTGGCAGATGAAATGAATACTACATGCTGTACTTACACTGAAAATCGCAAGTCTCCTGTTGCTCTCAAAATTACCAACGGCACTTTTGAATGGGGACTCGAATAGAAAAAAGACTAAGAAAATCAAAAAGAGAAGGAAAAGTCTGAAAAAAAACCATAGGATGACAGTCAACTCCATAAATAATCCATCATATCTGAATTGGAAATTAATAGCTAAAGATAATAAATACCGGAAAGCTCTAAAATTCAAAATAAAGACTCAAAGGAGATACCAAAAACTATCACTGCCCTTCATGACATTAATACCAAAATACAAAGAGGGAAATTCACCATGGTTCTCGGAGATATTGGCAGTGGGAAATCTAGTCTTCTATATGCTATTTTAAATTAAATGAATCCTGTTTAAGGTTCAGATGCTCAAATATAAATAAATGGGAGTGTTGCTTTCGTAGCCCAAAAAGCCTGGATTATGTCATCTACAGTAAAGGAAAATATAACGTTTACTTTGCCTTTCAATTAGAAAAAGTTTGAAAGAGTAAATCATTACGCTGCCTTTGAAAAAGACATATAAATTATGACTGATGGAGTTGAAACCCAAATTGGTTAGAAAGGAGTGAACTTGTCAGGTGGACAAAAAGCCAGAATAAGTCTGGCAAGGTCCCTGTACGCTGATCGAGACATTTATCTCTTAGATGACGTGATCAGCGCAGTTGATGTTCACGTGGGAAGGTTTTTAATGAAGGAGACAATAACAGAGTATCTAAAAGGAAAAACAATTGTAATGGCAACACATGCGATAGGCTTCGCAGAGTATGCAGATGAGATCATCATAATGAGCAAGGGAAGGATAGTTCAGCAAGGACCCTACAACAGAGTTCGAGACACTGATTAGTTTATGGAGTTGAACAAAATTGAGGCCGAAAGAAAGAAAAGCTAAGAGAAACAGGATGAGTAAGACGCAAAGGACGACGATGCAATAGATGCTCTCCAAATGAACTTTTCAAAGTCAAAAAAGACTACAAGCAAGGATCATTAAATAAAGAAAAACAAAATTGTTAGCTAAGAAGAAATCCAAATTCAAAAGACAAAGTTGAAAACTGCCACCGAAAAATTAGTCTATGAACTCATGTTACCATAGGACCACAACAAAGGCTAAGTGGAATTCAAAGTCTATAAAAACTATGTTAAATTGAGTGGAGGCGCAGTTTTTGTCATTGGGATGTTCTTATGCCTATCATTATGGGTGGTGCTTTATTCATTTTCCAACATCGAAATGGAGAGATGGTGCGAAGATCCAGAAGGTGCAGATTACCATCTCTACGTATTTTTAGCACTTTCCCTCACTTCCGCCTTATTCGCATTCTTTAGGATTTTAATACTAGTTTTGGGCGGATTTAAGCAAGGGTCCTTGATCCACAAAAAGATGATAAAGTCACTCCTGTATGCAAGCATTGCGGATTTTTACAATAGAGTTCCGATGGGCAGGATCATCAACAGGTTGACAAAAGATCTGAGGATAATTGACTAGAATTTAGGATACACAATCGACGGATTTTTGGGAAGTGCATTTTCTTTAGTTGGAAGTTTTGTAATCTGTGTATATGCCTCCAGTCCGTGGTTGGTCATCTTCATAGTTCTGATGATTGCCATTTGCGCATATGTAAAACGTTACTACATGAAAACCCAAAGATAAGTCACGAGACTATAAAGCATTGCTAATTCTCCAGTTGTAAGTGGCTTGATATCAACTGTCAACGGACTGGCAACTATAAGGTCTTACAATCTCGAAAATGAATTTTTAAAAGATCAGATGACCAAAATAAATAAGAATAAACAGATGAGGATTGCAAAGGACGGGTTATAAGGGTGGTTTGCACAAAGATTGTCCCTAATATCTTTCTGTGTTAATATGGTGGCTATTGCGTTTTGTATACTTAGTGCGAATGAGAACCCTTCTTTGGCAGGTTTGTTGATGAGCTATGCCTTGACTTTGAACGAGGATTTAATCGGAGTAATGCTGTGTCTGGCCAATGTTGAAACACAAATGGTAAGCTACGAAAGGATCATGAACTTTATGTAAATCGAGCCTGAACCGGGATATGTCGAGTATTGCAAAAAGTGGAGAACAGGGTAATAAGAGCGTGACAAAAACGCTATTTCCAAAGGAGCCATAAAATTTGAAAAGTTTGCGATCAGATACCGATAGGATCTGCCATTTGTACTGAAAAACATCAGTCTGTCGATAAGAGAAGGAGAAAAAGTAGGAATCGTCGGAAGAACGGGTGCCGGGAAATCCACGATCATTTCTTGTCTCCTTAGAGCACTCGAACCCAGTCGAGGAAAAATCACAATCGATGACAGAAACTTGCTAGACTACCATCTCAGAGACCTCAGAACTTGCATCACTATGATCGAACAAGAACCAACCTTGATTAATGCCTCTCTAAGAGAAAATCTCGATCCCGGTCATTCATTCTCAGACTAGGAACTCACGAATATAATTAACTAATGCGGACTTGATGATACCGTTAAGGAAAGGGGTGGCCTGGATGGAGAAATAGGGAATGATTCATTATCTGTTGGGGAAAAACAACTGCTCTGCATTTGTAGAGCCCTATTAAAGAAAAGCAAAATAGTGCTAATAGACGAAGCAACTGCCAATATTGATATGAAAAATGATGCTCTCATTCAAGAAGTTATTCAAAAAAAGTTCACTGAAAGCACCGTCTTGACCATAGCGCATCGACTGAGTACCCTGAAAAACTCAGATAAAATCCTCGTATTGGGCGAAGGCAAAGTGCTATAATGGGGATCACCTGACAGTCTCCTGAGCAAGGAAGACGGAATATATCGTGGAATGGTGTAGACCAATAACGAAGACTACCTCAAATGAAAGTTCCCTTCATGCTCAGTATATATCTGCAATTGAATTTATTAACACGTATTTTTTAAAATATCAATCTCATAAATGACAATTACCAACAGATTCCTATTCTTAGCAACCCTCATGCTAACAGCCTAACTTGTGATACCGATATAAATTCCAGTACTGAAGAACCAACAATGCATGGTATTACAACAGGCTACTGATGTATTGCAAACTGATAACGATAGTAAATCAAGGTTGAGGCAAACTTCCCACCAATTCCTAATAAAGTCGAAGGCTAAAAGTTCAAAATCACTGTTTATGAATACATAACCACCAACATTGTCAGTCAGACGTATGCTGAAGAAAGCTAAACGCCTCGATACAATTTGAATTTACAGTCTGGTACTCCTATATTAGTGATAAAGAGAAACTTTATTTCATTTGCTTCCAGTTTGTAACAAGTCGGAGATTCACCCAAAAAGATGATGAGCTTTGGATTTAATACAAAGCGACTGAAAATTTTGAATCCATGATTGGCCAAATATAAATTCCAGATTAACTTCAGGGATAATAAAATTTGGAAAAGATATATGAAACATCTGAGGCGGCATCCAGACTGAATCAGAGAATCGTGAATAATCAAGCCAAATAGAGAAAACTTTAAGAGGAATTAACGTAGCTGAATCTGCATAAAAATTACAGAATTGTTTCTTTGACTCTCATAGAGTGTTTGGTGATCATTTTGAGTGGGGTCTATCAAATATTTGCACTCCGCAGATTTCTGATAGAAAAAGGATTGTATTGATGGTAATTTTCAAATAATTATAAGCATATAAATTTTTCAAGTTAAATCAGCGAGTGAACTATGTAAACTCCACCAACAAACGCAAACCGCCCAAACTTCATGCAGTTTCGAAGGGGTTAGTCGGATGAAGATTTCCACAAAAGCGAAATAATGATGAAATTCGGATCAAGTACAAAATTATTTAATTTCAGAGTATCATCTGTACAAGAAATAAATGGTGCCAGTGTTAGCAGAAAGATAGAACATAACAAAAATAATGAATGAAATGAAAAAACAAGCTACATTCTTAGAAAATACTAAGTGGATGTTCGAAAATAATAATGAGCTCCCTACTGATAATTTCTCGCCCAATCCTCTTTGAAAAAACGGCCAAGATAAAAAATATCATTCTATTGTCATCATGTCATGATCAAGGATTGCTTCACCCTATTGAATCGAATTGTCCCTTTACATTTCCTAGCAGTTTTGAAAATTAGACTATAAAACTGATTTGCAACTTTCTGAATATTAATCCCCACCTTGTGCAAAGTCGTATCATTTATAACATTGACTCTTGCTCGAACTAACAAAATAACGAAAAAAGATGTCCAAACTATCTCAAGCTGTTGGACTAAAAGGTCATGGCCTGGAATCCTTCATTGCTGATGCAACAAAAGACCGCGATATCTTTTCCTACAGTTCACTTCTTAAACATGAAAATGTATCCGAAAATATTAATGATGCAGATCGACACGGTCAGTCAATAGTTCCTAAAACTACTCAAATTGTTTGCCTTTGGTACATGGCAAGATTACGATAAGGACAAGGATGCCTATTCCAAGTGTCAACTAAGCTAAAGTCAGCTCAGACATCTCAAGGTTCTATCGATCCTGAGTTTGTTTCAGGGACTTAACGAGGTGAAGATAGATCAAACCATGAAAGTGGTCGGCGTTTAGAAGAAAGTCGAATTGTTTAAGCTATTGGTGCAAATGGGAGTTGACAGTTTGGTCAAAGTTAAGATCGACGAGGAATTTGGGGTGATTAAGATATACTAGGCCAAAATCAGAGACATTAACGATGATAAGAAGTCTTAACACGGCTAGGAGTTCAATTTCGGAGCTGTTAGAGCTACTCTGAGAGGGATTATCGAAAAAAATGATGGCGTCCTCCTAGATATCAAGAAGCTCAAGCTTAGTGCCAGATGAAGCCCTGAACCCCGAATAGTTTTGATTATGTGTCGATTTAACTGAAATATGAGTGTATTGCACATGAAAATATTTCCGAATTTAAATAAGTATTTTGACACCAATAATCTTGTGCAAAATCTTTTGCCCCTGGCTTCAAATGGAACCATAACTTTCTTCAAATTCTTTAGATGTTCACATATCAGTCGTTTCGAAAGGCAAAGAGCCCCAGCAAAATGGAGTTCCTTTAACTCTGAATCAGCCCGTAGTCTGTAAAGAGTAATAAATATGTAGTTTCCTTGAGAAGAGTAAAGTAAAATCCATAAAAACCTTCAGTTCTAAAGCATGAAGCTGTTCTAGGGCAACAACAATTGCAAAAATAACTGGAGGATATTCTTCTGCAAATGAGGACCAACTAAAAATGGTAAATACAGTTCAAAAATGTCGATTTGAAAAAATAGGAAGTCGTTGAAAATTTTATCTTGGAAGTTATTGAAGCAAAACCCGCTGTCTAAGGAGAAAACGATTTTCTAAAGAAAGCCTCCACAGGTAAGTAAAGCGGAAATAACCACACCAGAAACAAATAATACGCCAAAGCGAAAGAAGCTTACTCGTAAGCCTATAAACTGATAGAGTATGACTGTAGTAAAGAGGCAGAATAGTTGAAACTTCCCCTTCTAAGTAATTTAGCCCTATCATGTTTAAATCTTGGGCATCATTAGTAGTGTATTAAATGGTGTTCACTGCATCTTTAAGAAAGCGAAGAGCCCAATAAAAAGATCGTCTATCGGAAAGCATCAGCACAGAGGGGTCTCAAACAGTGGGATCACGCGAAAAGGACTGCTGAAAATGCACTTAAGAGGTGGATTGATGAAGACACCCAGAGTGACTTTAAGAAACTGATTTAAAATATTTCAAAAGATCAAAAAGAACAGCTACAGAAAGAAAAAGCCGTCTATGGCAAAATGTTTGGGTGATATTTTATTCACAGCTTTGTTAATTTAGAAGTACGTTTGCTAAGTAAATTAAGTATACTCAAAATTTAATATTCTAGGGTTTCGACTGTAGGATTCAGTAAAGATATCCAGAATTGCCTTCCAAACACATATTCAAAAATTGAGTTTTTCACCTATATTTTTTGGAGTTTCAGTTGCTGTGGGATTTAAATTGAAATAAATAAATATTTATTGAATAGGATAAAGAATGGCTGCAACGAGCCCCACCGCAGGTCGAGTTTTCGGTTTACTAGGACTTTTACTTCAAGTTGGATTGCTGTTTGCCTACGGTTTTGAAAGCAGTTTTCTGAATGAGACGGCAAACGGACTATCAATAGGTGTTCCAATCTCACCATCAGCAGTTGCTGCGTAGTTTCTAGGCTTATACACGATGATGGCGTTATTCGCCCTCGTGGGATTCGGACTCCTCCTCTCATATTTGAAATATGGCACTTGGAGTGGAATAACAACTGCACTGATCGTTATCGCGATCAACGTCCAACTCGGATTTATGATGCAGAAGTTCTGGTACAATGTCTTTTTTAGCGGCTTCGGAAATAATGATAATCTCGCAATGCAAAGCGCTCAGGCCAATACGGCCGGGAACATGACCTTGGCCTCTCAAAGTGCGTTCTTCGTGCAGAATCAGCTTGTCACAATCCAGCCAAGTGTCGGCACTTTGAGATTAACACTCGCTAACACTATATCCTGTCTCGTCGCGTTCACCGGGATCATTGGAAGAGTCGGACTCTTTGAAACTTTTTGGATTACCATCATCTTCAACATCGGATGGAATCTATGCTACTATGTTAATATCAACCTAAATTTTACTCGATCAGTCAACCCTTCTGTCTTTGATGACTTTGGAACCAACCATACTTATCTATTTGGCTCATTTTTCGCACTGACTTTGATGATAGCCCTCAACTGCAAACCGTCAAAAGCCGATAACAAATCCTACGCTATGAACAGAGTGTCTTCAATTCTCGGATTGATGGGGACAGCCTTCATTTTTGCAACTTTTATTTTCACTGGATACCTTTACCCAGAGTCTAGAGGTGCGCTTTCTGATAATTACCAAGCAATGAATATCCTCTTTGCGATGTCTGCAAGTGTTGTTGGGAGTTATATGATGTCAGCTCTGCTTAGGGGAGGTAATGTGGGTATTAGGGAAGCAATGTTAGGGACCATTTCAGGTGGAGTAATGGTCGGATCAGTAACCGGATTTATGGGAAATATGGCAATCGCTGCCTCATCTGGATTGTTTGCTGGAATAGTTTCTGCATTCTGGTACACCATAATTCATCCGAAAATAAACAAAACTGTAGTTTTCGATACTCACGGAGTCCTAGGAGCATTCTGGATTGTTTCAATTCTAGGAGGTGTAGTACTGAGTCCTAGTCTGATTCAAAGTTATATCAACAATGGATTGGTTGCTTCTTTGTTTGGTGGAGTCTCTGATTTTGCGTTCACTGATAGCAACGCTGCCAGTTTACAACTCGCATACGCAGGAGTTGCTGGAGGAGCTGGTTTAGTCTTGGGACTAATTGCAGCAATCGTTGCTGGATGTGTCAGGAATCCGACTGAAGATTTCAACGACTCGAGTTTATTCATGAGAGGAGATTATGGCTTGCTTTCTCCCTACGAAGAATAAGAACCCCCAAAAATGCAACCTGCTCACGATTCTGCAGAAAATCTAAAGGCCCCTCCCGATTCATGAGTTCGAAAGACTGTGATTATCCATTGGAACCTCATTAATTTCTATAACATATGATTGCAAATATAAAACCGTCGGAAAGTGAAAAATAATCAGATATCGGGGTGATTTTTAATATCCCTACCTTTAAATCTCATTATATTGGAGGAAGGACTTACAAGCTACAAGTAATTTTCATATTTTTTGTATTTGAATTATATATTTGAAACTGCAAATCAAATGTCAAACTAACCACCCAACGAAGAAGCCACTCTAGTTCATCAGAAAATCGCGCCTGAAAAGGTGGAATAATAAGCTCTAAAAGGAGACGATGCCGACAAAAAGGCGGGTACTAAATCGATAACTATGTAGATCCTCAAAGAAAAGGTTAATCAGAGGTACAATCCAGTCTTTTGAAATCCCAATCTGATGACAGCCTCAAAGGAAAGGTCGATCTCGGTGACTCCATAGTCGATGAGGAAAGTTCAGTTAAACCTGTGGTTTAATAACAAAAGAAAGTAAGTAAAATCGATAAACTAGATGGCTGAAGACTTCTTTTACCCCGACGATCATCTGGAAGAAGAGCATCCTCAAAGTCCAATCCCCGACCATGTCGTTAAATTAGACGGCTTCTTTGGACACGACAGCTTCAAGAGATATAACGCGCAGATACTAGACAGAGATACCATTATTTTTGCATCTGGCATCTCTTTTACGATTTTCAATCATCTTTCAAATGAAAAAAAAATGTTCTATAGCAAGGATAGAGGAGGTATTGCCGCCATATCTGTTCATCCAAGCAAAAAATACTTTGCAGTTGCTGAAAAGGGTATATGGCCGAAAATATACATTTATGAGTATCCATCCCTGAAACTGTATCGAATCATGAGGAAGGGGACTTAAAACTCGTATTCCAGCATCTGCTTCAGTCATTCAGGCGATATGTTAGCCTCCGTGGGATCAAATCCCGACTACATGCTAAATGTGTGGGAATGGAAGTAGTAGAAGACTATTTTGAAGTCCAAAGCTTTCAGTCAAGAAGTCTACAGAGTGACTTTCAGTCAATTTAATGAGAAATGGTTGACGACCAGTGGAACCGGTCATATTAGATTTTGGAAAATTTCTTAAACTTTTACAGGTCTTAAACTGCAGGGGTAGATTGCGAAGTTTGGTCTAATCGAACTCTCAGATGTAACATCGTATGCAGAGTTTGACGACGGAAAAGTGTTGAGTTCCTCTTAATACGGAAAACTGTTGCTGTGGGAAGGCAACATGATCAAGTCTGTTATTGGGATCGATGAATAAACACCTTGCCATAAAGGAGCAATTTAGTACGTAAAACTGAAGGGAGATAAAATAATCACAGCTGGATAGGACGGATTCATAAAGTTCTGGGACTTTAACGCGATAAACACCGGGGAATCCGACGACCAATTCCGTTTCTTCACCAAACCCGAAAAATAAATATACTTCACTTCTCCACTTGGATCTCCAGCTTATATAAACTGGATTTAGATGTCGGAAACCTACTGGATTGTCCAGGATGCTCTTGGAAGCTTGTACAAATATCTACCTGACCAGGACAAGCAATAACTTATTTTTTCATTCAACTCCGGAAAATTCCACGATTTCGCAATGTCTCCCCTAAATAACTCCTGCGTAACAGTCGGATATGACGGGTTCGTGAGATTGTGGGATTACGGTAATAAGAGACAATTCTACGCCAACAATTTCGGCACCAGATCTTAGTCTAGTTGCATCGAATGGTTCCCATTTACAAAAAAAAATAACGGAAGGATGATCGTCGTCGGGTTCTCTGACGGCATTGTCAGATTTCTATTATTGAATGAGAAGAACTTCCTTCTAATAAAGGCGTTTAAAGTTCATAAGAACCCAATTATTAAAATTAAGATCAACAGAGAAGGAAGTGTCGTGGCGATAGTTGACACTGTAGGTTCTCTATTTTTTATAAGAATGGACAATGTAAATTTGAGCGATATTAAACCATATTGTCTTTATGAGACTGGATTCAAGATAAATGACCTGAGCTGGAATAGAAAAGGTGATAAGATTCTCGTAGCCTGCCAAGATGGACGTTTGCACGAGATAGACACTCCAAATTTCTAAGAATGCGATTTCACTTAAACTTATCTTAGACCATTCAACCATCGTTCTTACTTGATTAGGATGATGGAGTCTCAGAAGCCAAACAAGTAAGATTTGTAACTGGAACTCCTTCTGAAAAAGACAAAAGGGGCTGACGTCGATGAAATAATTGTTGATGAGGAATGGTAGCCCGCTCCTATCCTTAATGCTGTGTATTTCGACACCAATTGTTAAAAAGTGCTATGTTCGGTGGACGGTAAGTTTTTAGGACATTACTACATCATCGATTTCAACAAAGAAAGACCCATCGGTTCCTTGTAAGTCTCCAACAAAAAAACCAGCTATCTCGGAATTCTTGAAGAGCAGGACTTGCTGTTTACGGGTTTTAGAAATGGAAGCTGGTAAGTCAGACACAAAAAGAGTCCCAGCTTGTTTTTGAGGAAAGAATGCTACGATCAAGACTATGGAGTGGTTAGAAAAGTAGCAGCGAATGTGTAGAAATCAGTTCTGATGTCCATATCAAGCGATGGTACCATGATTTCTCATAAGTTTGACTTGGCGAGCTTCCAAAAGGGAACAAAAGGAGACAGTATATAGCCTGAACAAGTCACTATTCCGAGTGTGGTTCTCGGAATCAGCGAGGCCACTTTTACCGATAAAATCGAAGTTTCTGGGGATATTTAGAAAGATATTACCGATAACTCCGTTTATTGTCTCCAAGATGAAAAGTTGAAGGCAGAAGAGGACCAGAAGATGTCCGAGGCCGAAAAGGTGAAACTTCGAAAGCTAAAAAAAATCAAGTAGCTACAGAATCTGTTCAAAGATATCATCAACGTCAATAACAAGGAGACAGACTACTTGGCAAAGCTCACCCCTGAATAACTGATCGTCGATCCCTAGTACACCCAAGCTTTCCAAAAGAGAATCGATGAGGAAGAAGAGTAAACCAGAAAGTAGCTGGCCTGGGATTAGGAGTACGCGCTAGTTGCGCGCAATAAACTCCAGCAGTACTACATCGATGAACTGTAATCCCTGAAATTCAAAGTTAAAGGAATCAAAACTAACACCATTGTTTCATCTTTCAAAATCAAAAAACTCTCTCCCTTTATTCTACAAGAAATTGGAGCCATTGAAAAGATCATCGAAAAATAGAAAATTCTCGAATCGAGGGATAAGAAAGACCGAACCCAAACTATCTTCGCCCAGAGCAAGGCTAAGATGGAGTTGAGCAAAATGAAAGATGGTAAGAAGGGTCCCAAAGAGGAGAACATGGAGGTTAAAAACAAAATAAAAGAGGCTGAGGCTGAGTTTGAAAAGGAACTAGCTCAGGCAATTGCCACCAAGGGAGACTACAAACTCAAAACTGCTAAAGACTATGTCATTCCTGAGAACTAAAGGCTTAACGTAAGCAGGAAAAAGAAGCATCTCTTTCTCCACTACCAGTATCTATTCATGGAGAAGCAAGACTTCAACAAAAGACTCAGAACCCTCCGCGACCAGAAAACCAGCATGGTTGCCAAACTAGCCGAAATCAATTCGAGACTCAGGACCATTAACAGACAGTTGGGGGAAGTCGAAGAAGAGTTTGTCATTTAAATTGATAATGATGTTGAGAAAATAGAAGAAGAAATCACTGTCACCGAACAGGATGTTGCCGATTACGTTCTCCAGAAACAGAAAGAGAAGTAAGCCAGCAAGAAAACTGGCATGGGAATGGGTGGAGGAAACTAACCCCCTCCTTAGGAAAAAAAGGTTCAGGAAAAGGAGCAAAGTAGAACTGAAAAAAACCTGTAAAAGTATTCCAAGTAAGAAAGAAATAGCACTCTTTTGAAACCAAGAGCCGGTGCCAAAGTTAAAAAATCAGCTCTTGAAGATGAAATTAGACTGATACAAAAGATTACTCTAACGGCTTAAAAGTAAAAGATCAAGAACGAATTGCTCAGTGAAATTACAAAGTTCGACGAGGAACTGGAGAACATGAGGGTTTTTAAATATCAACTGGAAAGCGACCTAACTCTCGTCTAGATGAAAATTCTCACATTCTCGCAAGAATTCATTATTTTCAGAGATATGTAGGTCTATGACAACAAACTGATGAACACTTTAAACACTTTTGGAGTAGAAAAGGACAGTTTAGAGTAGACTTTCATAACTTTGACTTCCGAAATTAACTAGTTGGAAACTGCAACTGAGGAAGTGAGAAAAAATTTTGAAGAGCAGAAAAAAATCCTGAAAGAGTTTGTCTACCCAGACGATTAAGAAATGAGAGAAAAAATCATAAGATATTACAAGATCAGAGAACGAAAAAGGATTAATAAACTCAAAAAACAGGCCTAAATGGAAGAAAGGGCCAAAGAAAGCGAGAACGAGGACTCGTAATAGGAGGAATCATAATAAGAAGAGGAATAATAGGAAGACTCAGAGGACTAGTTCGAAGACGAAGGCGAAAAACCCGATATCACCATCATTTAGAACGAGCGTAATAACTTCGAAAGAGTAAAAAAAATCTGTGAATATGACGAAAAAATCTAATAAAACTCGAGAAAGAAAAGCGATTTGGAAAAACAACGACAACAAATCACCAACAAAATCAAAAATATCACTTCAGAACTGTCAAAAGCTGAAAATGAGCTGATCTCGTATCAAAGAAAGAAACTCCAAAAGGTAAATCAGCTATTAGTGAGCTACCCCGTAAAATTCTCTCAGATGGAGTATAATGTCAAGATTGGGAAAAGGTATCGGCTCCATGAGGATCTGGCAGGAAGCATCCTTTTTACTAGAAGCTGCTTCAAGAGACTGGGCGACAGAATAGAAGAATTGAAAAAATAAAAGGTGGACATCGAGAAAAAACAAAAGAATCTGAATAAAAAACTCGGCAAACTCACGGATTCGGTCCATAAAGCTTCGACGGAGATCGAGAACAAAAAGAAGGACTACGAGGAAAAACAGCTTCTAAAATTCGGGAGCACTTTCGAACTCGATAGACTGAAGGAATTGTAGCCAACCCGCCAGGTGCTGGACATGAGGGAGCTTTTGACCAAGGAGGAGAGAGAAGTCTCCAACAAGGTAAATTTTGTATTAAGACAGATAAATGGCATAAAGCAGGAACTCCAGGCCAAAAAGAGATAGCTTCTGTAGACAAAGCGTCAGAACACAAAGGTCATCACAGAAATCACATAACTCGGGGACCGTGAGAACGATCTAAAAAAGAAGTTAGATTCAACCAATAAACAACTATTCGTAAGTTTGAGTTAATTTAGAAAAATTACGATGTTTCAAAGAAAGACTAGTTATAGAAGGAACGTCAGAACTTGAAAGATTTGATCAAATTCTTATCGAAGGAAATATAAGATTTAAAAACAGAAATCGGCCTGTTCAAGAGAAAAGGTGGCCACATCTATACCATGGTTACCTCTAACAAAAAGAACTTCTCCTGATTCATTAAAATAGACCAATTCTGATTGTACGAATATGAACAGCATAATGCAATATAAAATGAACTATCATTCACAATGATCCAAATATGAATGACGCAACAATTAAAAAGTATCAGAAATCCTCTCTGTTTTTGTTCTTGGATTGACCTACCTTCCTCTTCTTTCTTATGTTTATAGCCTAAGAGGATATCAGTCTTTGCAAATAAACTTCCTACGTTTGTCTATTTACATTTTTCCGAATAGGCTATCTCATTTTTCTATTGTTTCTTTTTTTAAAAATCTATTAGAAGTCATCTTCTTTTCGAGATTCAAAACTCGGAGGCTCAATGGAACAGTCCTATTTCTATCTGCTTTCTAAGTCCTCATCCTCGCCACTTAATTCGTAGCGATTTTTTGCGTTGTATTTCCTTATGTTTGTTCCCAAATTTAAATCGCTCTGTAGCTGGTAGAGTTCTTTGTCTCCTTACTCTCCAGATTGGTTGTCAAGGTCGAGGTTGGTTTTATTTTTAATTTCAGAAATCCTCTAATCTCCTCCCCCCTATGAGAGATTTTCCTCAAAGATTCCTTGATTTTTTCCTGGAGAATTCTGTTGCTCCCAGGAATTTTGCTGTTTATTTTTGATTTGGCCTTTCAATATTTTACCAGCTGTTTTTTTGCCAGTCTGTTTAGGGGATCTGTTCTCAACATAATCAGTTCTTTTATCGCTTTGATTAGCTTCGATAGACGGCATTTCCTTGTCCTAACGATGTTAACCCGAGGTATCTGGATACTATTCAATCTGATAATAATATTGTTTGTCAGTATTCGAGACATCATTGTTTTTTTTGAAGGACCCGGCTTGCTTCAACATAGAAAGAGTGAGGGGATTAACTACCTTTGCACTTTTCAGGTTTTCTAATGATGCAACTTTTTTCATCGATCTTCGAAATTACCTCGGAGACCTGAGCATTGCACTGTCCGGCGAATGAGATATGTGGTCTCGATCTATGCTTCTTACAGAATTTGATGACCTATAGTTTTGGCTATTTGGCATCGATTACTTGATCTTATTCCATTCTTTCAAAATATTCCAACGAAATAGGGAAGAACCCTTCATTCTAGGATGCTACTATGACACCTACTAGGACTCTGACAGCCTCTACGCAGACTACTCCCAAAGAATCTCCCTTCTGGGTTTCCGATTAGTCTCAACCCAGTTCCCATCACCAATTTTATCGAAACCTGGTCTTCTAGAACTGTGCAATATCTACTGCAAACTGCCTCCACTTTAATTCTGATAATGAATATCAATAGGTTTCTTTTTTCCACTTTCCGTATTCTCATAAACCTAGTCTCGAATATTATCCACCTTGTAAACCTGATAATCGAAGAACTCGTCTCCCTTACCCCACTTCCCATCCAGTATAGCAGCTAACATCAGGAAAAACTATATGATCATCAGCTAGATCGAAGAGTAGAATAAGGTTGTCCGAAAACCATCCTCCACATAAATAGACACTCCCGATAGGATAAATATGCACATACTCGGAATCAGTAGATACCCCAGCG
The DNA here is from genome assembly GCA_028571025.1 of Longipedia americana. Taxonomy (NCBI): domain Eukaryota; kingdom Metazoa; phylum Arthropoda; class Copepoda; order Polyarthra; family Longipediidae; genus Longipedia; species Longipedia americana. The sequence goes on from JAOWAT010111109.1 coordinate 46,677, forward strand.
TAAAAAAGTTGATCGGTTTGAAAATCAAAGATGTGTTGAATTTCCCATAGAATATCTATAGTCCGAACATTCTCGAGTAGACTACCCTCAAATTTTGGAAAGAAAATGTCACTGACAGTACCAACAGAACATAGTACATGTATCTGTTAGCATTACTACGCTCCTTCCACTATATGA